>CAJVPY010006631.1:0-10348 GCA_910591965.1 Dentiscutata erythropus | reverse complement strand
TCTTAACATGTACTAGCGGAATGATCTGGTATTGTAAAATAATTTTTTATATGTTGCACACCGGGTGAAGGATCAGTCGTGTAACGTCGACGGTTCCTCCTGTGTCTTCAGAGCCGTTAAACGGCTTATCCGAAGCCGATTTTAGTAGCAACTGAATCGGCTTTTTAAAGTTATAGCTCCAGATAAAGCCATAGTTATTGAAGCCACAACTTGTGTCATTGTTAGAGCCATGGCTGTGGTAGATAATACTATACCGATACAGTACTGCAGTACTGCATTAAATATTATTACGTAGCTACAGTAATAATGATTTTAAAGCAATATAGTATTTAAAGAATCCATACAAGCATTAGCAGCTCTAAAAATCTTTAATAGGTCTACAAAATTCTTCGCCATATAATGTCAGGTTTTCAGATGATATTTTTTTTCTTATTTAATCAGTTGAACATTATATTAATTAATTTCTCGTTTAAATTTTTATTCGTATTAATTTAAAATTCTCCCAAGCACATAATAATAGGTCGAAGCTCAATTTCTAATTTGTGGAAAGTAAATAGTTCACTATCTCGATGAAAAAAAGTTTTTTTTTGTCATAGACTTTTTCTGATTGGCTAAATTTATTATGAATCTTTAGCAAAATTACATAATGATCGCTCAATTAATCATAGTATTTTATGCACGATCTCGGTAGCTAACTAATCACATTGAGAATCCTTAGTCTCTAAGTTTAGCGATTATTTATTGGTTTAATTGATATTATATAGTATATACTTAATATGATCTCTTATCCACATTACACAGGTTGAATCAATGAGTATCGGGTGCATACTGGAAGATAAGTTTCCTGTTATGTACCCGATAGTCTGCCGTAGATACGCCAAATACCTGCTGAATATCAGCAGCATATGTACAACATATTGGTAAGATGGGTCTCTATCATTTTACCACCAACCACTTTCCCTAAAAATAAAATCCCGACAAAAAATTGACCAGAACTAACCCTAACCCGACCTAACGCGGGCTAACTTGTCAGGATTTTGACATTGTCGGGAAAATGATAGGATCCGTGGTAAGATATCAGTAACATAACAGCACAATATTAGGATACCCTGATATCTTACTCTTAGCATTCTGGGCCTAAAAGTAAGATATTGGGATATCCCAATATTTTACTTTTATGTTGCTAATATCGATCTACTTCTCAATATCTTACCAATGCTCTGCCAATATGCTGCTGATATTCGGCAGTTATTTGGCGGATCTATGGGCACATAACAGGTAACTTGCCTCCCGGTATGCACCCGATATTCATTGATTCAACTTGTGTTAGTCTGTAAATTATCAATCTGCCAAGAACATTTCTAATTATGCAGATTAGTATGGCCAGATCTGTACGGTATAGGGTGTGAAATACCCCTATTTTAATCTCTATTCCGGCGTTATATATTATTAGGGTTAGCGTTAGAAAATTATAGTGGATTGATATGATATGTTTTTTAAAAAGGTATTTTATACTCTTCATTACAGTCGGTACTGTCTAATTGCATACTATCCGTGGAGACTTTTTTATGCATATAGGCAATATATGCATTTAAGTCATAAGAACCATTTTTGCGTTAATAATTAAATTTTTTATGCATTTAGAAGGTATATGCAATTAGACAGTATCACCTATATATACATCTAAAAATCTTATTTCTTGTTTGTTTAAATTATAGTGTCTCATATCTATATAGTTATGCTGTATTTAGTTGTATGCCCGATATTTATTTATCTGAATTCAAAACTATATATAACTATTCTGTATTGGAGTTGTCCAACATTTTCGAATTAAGCTTATATTCATCCGTT
Source organism: Dentiscutata erythropus (assembly GCA_910591965.1). Taxonomy (NCBI): domain Eukaryota; kingdom Fungi; phylum Glomeromycota; class Glomeromycetes; order Diversisporales; family Gigasporaceae; genus Dentiscutata; species Dentiscutata erythropus. The sequence goes on along the minus strand of CAJVPY010006631.1, from coordinate 8,497 downwards.
CCTGGTTTAGCGCGGCAATGTCGCGCAGCTACTTATTAAAATATATACGCGAAAGACATCAAATTATCATTTATTATATAAATAAGCTTACAAATCAATAAATAAGATTTATGAATCATTGGTTTCGAAATAAATACATCATCAATTTAATTCGAAATCAGAAACCTGAACCTTAGTTCTGAATCACCCTATTGAATGATTTCTCAAATAATTATTTCATTTCAAACCCTAAATCGAGACCATTCTACATAATAATAATAATATGACTGATTATTTCACTTAACCCGATTTAAGGTTTGAAATGAAATGATCGACATTTTGAATTCAGAGCAAGAATAAGTGGCTTTGTTAATATGCTAATTGATTAGCAAAAATTTTCAAAATGACGATATCGAAATTATATTTTGTATAATTTTATTGTAAGGATTTAATTTTAATAGTAGTTAAATAAAAAATTTGTGGTGATTATATGAAATTACTGGGACTCCTGACTTGGACCGGACTTTTAACATTACTTATCTTTAAGAAATATCGATATTATTGTGTAATGGTAATAATAAGTAAAAAAAATGTAGCATTTGCAAAAGGTTGTATTTGTGAATCATAATAAGTAATAATCAGTCGTAATAAGCAATAATTAATAGTTATTCGGCACGAAGTGCCGAATAACTGAGTTATTTGCTGTATGCTATTTGATTGATCGATTTAAGCACCTTCGGTGCTTAAAATTCGACCAGTCAAATCATATGGCAAATAGCGGTAAGGTACAATAGTGTTCTAATACTAGTAAAGCGCGATAACGCTTTACTAGTATTAGAACAACTATCGTACCGTAGTTATGAGTACTTCGTGCTTGAATAACTGGATTATTCGGCATTTATATTTATTAGATTTTGCATACCAACTGTTGAAATTTTATTATTTTTATGCACGTGAGTTACGCACGTTGTTCGAATATATTTTAATAACGTGTGTAACTCACGTGCATAAAAATGATAGAATTCAAATGCCGGATAACAGTTGGTAACTGCATAATCCGATAAATAGAAAATGCCGAATAATAAGTAATATTGATACGTAAAAGTACGTAAGGGTAAAAAAAAAAATATTTATTACTTACTTATTCGGATTAATGTTTGAAAGCTTTGCAATTAAGTTAATAATTACGTATTACACAACATTATCGCGTGCCGAAAATATGTTCATACTCATGTAGGTATTAACATAACATTAACCTAAAAATAGATATGCGCTGGAGCTGATATGGCATAAGTGCATTCATAACGTTTTAAGTAAAGTTATTTATAGTGTCTAACTTAAATTATAAACTACTTTATTTAAATTTAGACTACTTTATTTAAATTTAGATTACTTTATTTAAATTTAGACTAGTTTATTTAAATTTAGACTACTTTATTAAATTTAAACTACTTTATTTAAATTTAGACTACTTTACTATACATATAAATTTTTAAAAATATATGCGTTTAATGTAACGTCAATTAAATGTTAAAATTTCAAGTACAGTAGAATCTTTTGCTACGTGGTGTGATTGAAAGGTTTTGCACTTAGATTAATATCTCAATCATTTTAAAAGACATTTTTTAAAATTAATATGTATAAATATAGTGATTATGACAGTTTTATAAAAAATTTTTAGCTATTTTTATCACAGTTTTTAAAATATTAAATTTTTAAAGATTAGTTTAAAAATATTAAAAAATATAAAAATTTTAACTCAATTTCTTTGAAAATTTAATAATAATAATTTCAATTATGTAGTTTTTAAATATATAATATATTTTTAAAATATTAAAATTTCAATTAAAAATTTTTTTATTTTGCAAAGCTGTGTTATTTTAAAATTTTTATATTTTATAAATTTTATAATAAATGATAATTTTTTTTAATAATTATTTTTTTACAACTATTATATTTTTAAATAAAATTATTAAAATTTATTTAAAATTAAAAAAATTTATTTTAATTATATAAATATAGATTATTATTATAAATATATAAATTTTTTTATTATATAAAAATTTTTTAATAAATAAATATAATTAAACTTTCATTTTAATAAACTCCAATTGCTTAAGTTAATAAGCTTAAAATCTAATTTTTTTAATAACTATCTGATTAAAACTCAACAAAATTTTTTTTATAGAATTATCAGAACCACTATATTTATGTAGATTTTAAAATTGTATCTTTAAAAATGATCGAGATATTGATTAAGTTCAAAACTTTTCACGTACAAACTATTTAGTGTTAGTAAAAAATATAAAGATAAAAGTTGTATAATCAAACTATCGAGCACCATGTGATCAATCACGAAAATTTCGACAGGGCGTCTTTATACTGCGCCTCCGAATTAGTGAACATGGCGTTGTATGGCTAGGTATTAACTTAGCAGATCTATTTCGATTTATTAAAAAATTTTTATTGAAGTTTAATCTTCTATATGCAATTCATATTTACAATGATTTGTGAATATGCTGTTTGTTTTACATTGTTTAAAAGAAAAAAAACCTATCTGTTTAATTTATATCAATCATTCCAAAGAATTCCACCGACAGTGCCATTGTTTGGAGCAGGAATCAACCCTAAAATTTTAGCTATTATATTATAAACTTCGGTATTAATAAAACCTTTTACTATATTTGTCTTTTTTTTCACTGCTATTTCTTTGAATACAGGACCTGAGGCTAGGAATATTCCTCTCATTTCAGGTTCAAGGTTATCATAACCGTGAGCACCTTTTGGAGTTGAATTACCAAAATCGCGATGTGTCGAAAGAATCCAACCCAGAGGAGGAATGCAATAAATGGGTGCTATACGGCGCGAAGCACGATAATTAAAACGCTCAGGAATCTCCTCACGAAGATAACATTGCCAAGGCTGATTTTGACTCGCTTCTTTCAATGATAAATATATTTCATTGATATCAGAATCATTATAAGGACGAACTCCAGCTAATGGATGACCTTCTAATGGATGAACTTTTGAAACGTTGAAAACATTGTCTAAAAAAATTTGATTACTCGAAATAGTTTGAGCCATTCCATGATCACTAACCTAATTAAAATGAAAGTTAATAAATAATCTAATACAATAAAGATAAATAAGTTGAATTTTAAGATACTAACTATTATAAAATTGACAATATCAGATAAATTTCTTTGAACTAAACCTTCCCATAGACCAAATGCAAAATCGTCAACATATTTAAGAGAATCATTTACACCCACAGAATCAGGACCAAATTTGTGACCAGCACTATCCACTTGACTTGCATAAGCAGCAAGGAATGTTGGTCTTTTATCTAACGGAAGATCTAGCCAATCCATTATTTGCCTGACCTTTTCTTCAATAGCAACATTAGGAGCATATGAATAATGATAAGTTGGAGTATATCCTTGAATAACAGATGAAGTTCCAACCCATTGTGATACACCGGATTTTTGGCCTTGTTTAGCAGCAGTTACCCAAATCTATAAAAATTAATTAGAATATTAAAAATAAAAATAATAATAATCAATAAAAGACTAACCGGTTCACCGCCCCACCATTTTGAATCCCAGCTTTTATTAGGATTAGTATAATAAAAATCATCATTAAGATCAGGATCATAAAATTCATTTCCAACAATTCCGTGAGACTCAGGATAAAGGCCAGTGACAATTGTATAATGATTAGGGAATGTCACAGACTGTTATAAGAAAGATGATACAAAATTAGAAATTGAAGATTTTAATTAGAAATAAAATAAAAAGTTTTCATACCGGAAATGATGGCATCAAGTATTCAGCTCTAACACCATTTTGAACTGTAATTAAAATTCGAAATAAATAAATAAATTTGATAAAATTAAAACCATCAATAGATTTAAACTTACCAAGTTCATCCAACGTAGGAGTAAGATTCCTATTCAAGTAATCAGCTCTAAATCCATCGAATGATACCAGAAGTACAGTTGGATAAAAATCATGGGTTCCATTAAAAAAAGTCGGAGTTACCAGTTTATGGCTTCTGGGGGAGTATATTACTACAATAATCGTGCCCATAAGTATTATGATCAGAATAGCTATCATAAAAACCCGAACAAATAATATATAACGAGCCTATTATAGTTTTAAATAAAAAAAAAAAAAGTTTAATAATAAATTCAAGAAACATTTTTCTTAGAGATTGTACCCATCAAGAATAGATCGAACCTCAACTTGATTTTCATCTTTCGGCTCTTCAGAGTCAGAGACCCTTCCAGTTAGCAGCCCTTCCTTTTCTTCGACGTATAAAGCATCTGATTTATACTCTTCGGAGTTAACTTCCGGATCGTTGTTCATTTTATGTTATTTTGATTTTTATGAAAGGAATATACTGAGATTATAAAATCATTTATGATCCAAAAAAGACGCTCTTTATGACGAAAGGGTCCTGTGTTTCACAATTAAAATAAATTGAGCCACAATGCGCCAAAAACGTGATATGAACAAATTTGTCGTTATCGTTATCGTTATCTACTATAGTTAACTATTTTTATAAAATATTCCGGCCATAACGATAAATAAAGAACGCGAGTTTCAAATTACGATAAAATAACTGAGCGGAAAATCGGAATATTCATGCTTCACAAAACTGTAAAACTAGATCATATAATTTGGGTACATAAGGAAAAAATGGGGAAAAATTGCAATGGTGCCGGAATTATTAGGTTTCAAAAGATATTCCGAACTTATATATATAGCTGCTTTTTTATCCTTTTCTCAGTGCTTTTCTTTTCCACAGCGAATTGATTAGAATCGTGAAGAGGAGGTTATTCGCAAATTAAAACTCGATATGCCGAAACAACTTCGTAGGATTCATCATACTGGCCGTACCTTACGGCGTAGACATGTAAGGTCTACGCAACCTCCGCCAAGGCCCCCCACACCTACGCTCCCTCCGATGGAGCATACCGAGTTTTCTGATCTTTTATTTAATGGCCGCTCAAGCTTTCTATAACTTTCTTTAATAATCGAATAGACTTGACAAAAAACACAAACATTTGTAAATGGCAAAGCTGAAACTTTACGGATTTAAGCGGCGGATGCTTAATCTGTATTATTTTAATGGGGCAGGACTCTATTTAAATGGCAAACATCTGAATAACAGCAACATCTGAATTACGGCAAACATCTGAATAACGGTTAACGTCTGAATAATGACAAACATCTAACATCTGAATAAATAGATTTTACGCAATTAAGGAAATAATTTATAAAAGTTTATGAAAAAAATTATAATTATATGTTATTATTATGAAATATTATATTCATAACACCCGTCTTAATTAGAGATAGATTAGGGTTAGGGTGTGGGTATTAAGAATTATTTTTTTTTTATATAATATAATATAGAGCTAATATAAAGGTTTTTGGGGTCCTGAACATTTTTACTTAGAGTACCCGATCCCGTTTACTTAGCACATTTTTGAGATATAGCATAAGTTATAAATACAATTTTTCTATTATTATAGGTTAAATATAGAGTAATTTAATAATAAAAATAAAATATATAATATATAATAAAATATGATAGAACTAAATTATGATTATGGTCCTCTAAAAACATACAAATGAATTTTTTTTTTCGCGCCATCGCTGCAGCATAGGTAGACAACGTGATTAAAATCGGACATCAAACGTTTTGCAGGTCAACCAAAACTGAATATAGTATTGGTTGATCTGTGATCACTTGATGTCCGACTTAATCACAAGTATTTGACTGTCAAATTTTTGTTTGATTTTGCCGAGCACTAAGCATAGGTACGAGATGCAAAAATCAATTTTGCATTTTGAGCAATCCAGCAATTAATTCACATCCCTCTATCTTCTGGAGTTTTCCGGGGCGGCCACCCCAAAAATTCGCTAATGATCAATGTCACTGCCGCAGCATCCAATCAACAATCAATTAATTAATTAAATGCAGCAGTTGCGATTTCATTACAGCATTAGCGAACTTTGGGGTGGCCGCTCTGGCAAACTTAAATATTCTGCGGCGATGACTTAACCCACACTTTGGGAGCGCCTTGGAGTGACACTTTCGGATCGTATTATTTTTATTAAGGAATACGTATATGAGATTATGAAACATTTGAAATGTTCTTTGTTAAAAAAAGGGGCTTGTCGTACCAAATTCCATAAAAATTGTGGCGAATATGCTCAAGCACACGATTAAAAATAACAGTGGAAAAATCGGATTAATTTTTACAAAATAGTAAAACTAGAAAACTCATTTAGTACAAAGAATTCTACAGAAAAAATAACAAGAACGACCGGAATTCTATAGGAAAAATAACAAGAAACGACGGAATTATTAGATATTCCGAAAAATTTATAAAATGAGCCTTGAAATTCATTTCGATACTTATCTTTTTTATGATTTTTTTTTTTTGCTTGTAAGATTTAAGGAGGATTAGGAGGATATATATAAAGATAACGTAGATTTTTATCCTGCTTATCAATTTTCTAAGTCTGAAAATTTTTTCTATTTCATAAATGTCTATTTCTACGAGGCAAAGGATCAATAATCATAATAGCAGTATCATTCTGCCCCTTCCACAAACTGTTGGAGAATCACGACGCAGACGTGGCAGGCCCACTTCACGAAATAGTCATAATGGCAGTACTCTTCTGTCCCCTCCACGAACTGTCAGAAGATCACGACGCAGACGTGGCGGGCCACGAGTGGCAACTACATCACCTACGCCACATACACCTCCTATACCTCCCACACTCCCTCCGATGGAACACACGGAATTTTCTTATTTTTTGTTTCATGGTGGGCATTTTAATGACTTTGAAGATTGAACGAACTATCAATATATTATAATGGAAATAACAACACAAACAAACCTTTTTAAACGGATAAGCTAAAATCACAATCACGATCACAAACACAAATTTTAAACGGATAAAACTAAATCATGAACACGAACAACTAAAATTTTTAAACGGATAAAACTAAATCGCAAACATAAACAAAATTTTTTTTAAACGATAAGACCAAATCACAAACACAAACAAAAGTTTTAAACGATAAACTAAATCACAAACACAGGCAAATTTTTAAACGGATAAACTAAATCACGAACACAAACACAATTTTTAAATAAACTAAGCACCGGAAGCTTAGTTTAATTTTTATAATATTATCCGCGCGGAGCGGGTATCTTCGATATTCTCGTTCAAATGAGAAAAATCTATTTTACGTAATATTATTTTTCGATTTTCATCAAAAGCATGGGTTAATTATTTATGAAAAAAAGAGTAAGCACAGCTATAAAACCATTTAGAGTCATTTTTAATTATAATTGCATTATTATCATAGATTAACTAGCATTTGTCTTAAATATTTCAAATATAATTTATATATAATAAATAACCAGTGTAAATAATAATTACAATATATAATAAAATTTGAGTGCATTCTTAATAAATAGAGAATTAAATTTTAATAACGGGGAAATTTTTAATTAGGGGGCTGACAAGTATTAGCTCATTATACCCCCCTCTGGGATTTTAATTTGATACTCCCAGGGTCAGGTATTTGATATATGTAAATAATATATATGACAATTTCGAATTTTCACATACCGTAAAGTGCCATACCGAAGACCCGGCGTGACAAATATGGTAGATTAATTTTTAAAATATTATTTATACATCATGTGATACATAACACATGTGATTTAAAAATTTTTCTATTGTAAAAAATTGCATCACACCGGGTCTTCGGCATGGCACTTTACGGTATATTATTTATATATGTCAGATATCTGACCCTGGGTATCAAATTAAAATCCCAGGGGGTATAATAAGCTAATACGTTGAAAATTGATCATAACTGTTTTCGATATTTTCAAAAAAATACATACGTATAAAAATTTTTTTTTTGCTAATACGTACTCGAATACCTGATTAGTTTTAAAAAATCGATTTCCATATATATAATTGTTTAATACGTATAACAATTACGTAGTTGGAAATCTCAATGTGTTCGCGAAAAAAAAAAAACTTTTCAGTGATACAGTATCATCCAAGACATCTAGTAAAAATCACTATTGAAGATTTTTTTAATTGATCTTCGAAAATTTCAAATTATATTAAATTATTAATAAAAAATGCCCTTTAATAACTCTTGTTATATTGATTTTTTTTTTAATTCTGCAAGTTGACATTTATTCTTTGAGTGTCTATCATGTAATAGCCTCATATTTTAATATTTAATTGTTTTTATATTACGCGAAGACGTTTTTTATTAATAATTTATTATAAATCAGGAATTTAAAATTAATTTCAAAAAAATCTTCACTAACGATTTTTACTACCCGTAAATCGCCGTATACAAGACCCGTGTGATGCAATTTTTTTCAATTGAAAAAATTTAAATCACGTGCATTACGCATCACTTGATGTATAAATACTATTTTAAAAATTGATCTACATTATTTGTC
>CAJVPY010006630.1:0-10349 GCA_910591965.1 Dentiscutata erythropus | reverse complement strand
AGAGAGTTATAGATTTAGATAAATAAATAAAAGCCAAAATTAATTAGTAAGTTTTTGAGTTATAAGCCAAGTCCTTAGGTGTGGAATTATTTTTGTCACCCACCTGTATATATATAATATGAAAATACTTCTGGTTAAACCGACATCCGTCAGACAATTATTTGTTTTTGAAGTATTTTTTTGGCCAATTAGATCTTTTATTTCAATAATTGATCCAATAATTGATTAATTGATCGATCATTAATATACTCGAGCTTATAAAATTAATCGATTACACTCGATCAATTAAATTTTAATCGACCAATTAAAAATTTTCAATCAATCAAACAATTAAAATTTTTTTCAATTAACGATTAATAATATTTTTATCGAGTCAATTGACTACTAGTAATTTCTATATTTAATGTCTGAAATAGGTAACGTAAAGTAAGATGGAAATAAACGTATATAGAATGTTGCTGACAATACTCACATATCTGATCCCGGAGGAAAGCATTCGCAAAAGAATTAAAAAATGCCATGCCCCTTTTTGAATAACTTTATTATTGGCACATTCGCTGTTTCTCCATTTGATACAGGTAAATTAAATTAACTTTCCATCGTTTGTCGGGTATTCCACCATTACTAACTACTGCCCTCCTTTTCTTGTATTCCATCTCTCCTCTATCACTTATCCGTTTTACACGTTACGACTACCTATTACCTTCTTCATTTTTTTGCACCTTTTAACACGCACTATTATTAATCCTTCAACCTGATCTCTCAATCATACCATTCATTATTTTCAAATTTATTATACAGTAATTGCACATCGGTTTTCTTTGCCAGATCATGCCGATCATCACACGTGTAATATCCAATTTACTGTAAAATGATGATATCTTTACAACCCACCAATGAAGCTCAATAAAAATTTTTTATTTTAATTCTACTGGATTATAGAATTAACATAAAAAAATTACATTGAATTCCATCGGGTGGGTTGTCGAGATATCTTCATTTAAGTTTTTAAAAAAGTTTGCTGCAACTTGGACGTCTTAAATCCTGACTCAACTTTTAAACTAAGATATATCTCGACAACCACCTGATCGAATTTGAAAAAAAAAAAAATTATTTTAATTCTACAAACCAATATATTAAAATAAAAAAAATTTATCGAATTTCCTTAGGTGGTTGTCGAGATATCTTCGTTTAAAAGTTAAGATTTAAAACGCTATTATAAGTTGCGGTAAACTTTTTTAAACCTTTAAACGAAGATATCTCGATGGAATTCAATGAAATTTTTTTTATGTTAATTCTACAATCCAGTAGAGTTAAAATAAATTTTTTTTTTATTGAGCTTCATTGGCGGGTTGCAAAGATATTGTCATTTTAATTTAAAAAAATTTCCATAAAATTGTTTACTTAGGATTCGTAAGATCTCAATTTTCTATATATTACACGTGTGATGATCGGTACTGGAAGTGAAACTTTTTGACTTGAGAGTTATCGCGCTAAAGTAAATTCATCATAGAAAAGCTTTAACTCCAGATTTTTGCCAGTTAAGAGAGATTTGCAATATACGTATTGGCTAATTTGTGAAATGAAATATCCAAAAATTTTTAATAGTGGAGGTAGGTTATTTGTCTTTATTAGTTGCAATTGTCTTTACGTACAATCACACCAACAACGGCAGATGATAATATAATGGGTTAATGCATAATATATTATACGCCTATATGCAGATTAGACCCTTAATAAATCGAAACAATCACAATTGTAATATGCTAAATAATTAATCGAACCAATCAAAATAAGGTAATCGAGTTAAATTATACGCTATCTAGCGCTAGGGTCCAATTTCGCCAATTAACTCATTCAATACGTATACTGATATAGCAAAGTTAAAAAAAGATTTAAATGCTTTTTACCATTGGATGTCTAAACATGTACTGTATAAAGATAGAACTATCAAGTTTATTATTTTATATAAGTCCCACAAATATTTATCAATTTTTGAAACCTTTAAATAAGATGACAAAGACATAATTAGCATAAATGAGATTATTTCAGATAAAAAAGTATAAGGGAGAAAAAAAAAAAATATTTTTTTTTAGGGAGTTCAGACGTTAATATAGTAGTTAACCGAAATAGTTACCAAAGTAATTAGTGAAATTTAGTTAATTGTTTTATAAAATTAGTAATTGTTCGAGAATAAAAAAAAAGTACAGTAATATGTATTCAACAAATTTCGCGCCATTTAAGATGTTATTAAATATTTGGATACCCTGATATTTGTTAGAACGTGCATTTAATTAAAATTTTAATTGGTACGTAGCACTAAATTTAATTTGTTGAAAAATAATAGCGATAGGAATAGTAATATAATAAATATAAAATAAGAATAGTTTAGTAATAATAATAGTAACAATAAGAATAGCAATAATAGAAATAATAATAATAATACATAATAATAATAATAAAATAGATTACCGAGAAACTTTCTTGGCAATGAGTTTAAAACTTTAAAAAAAAAAAAAACAAATAAAAATATATAATGACGTACGCGTTATACGTATATTATAAATGCCGATCAATTGTCAATATTATGTCAAAAACGTGTATAACGCGAGATACTGCGAGAATATATGCGTGATATACAGTAATGTCTACGTGTTAATGTAATTTTGACAGGATGTTCGTGCAATTGTTAGTGTAGATCAATATACAGATATATAGCATATACAGCATATACTTGCAATAAATTACATATATTACTGTATTAATGTCATACTGGTGCTAGAATTTTTATCCCTTATGTAGAAATATGTATAAATTATATTTGAGTGACGTCAAAAGAATTTTTTACGTATTTAATTAAAATCTTTTAGATTTTACTTGGCGCGATATTGAATTTTAAAGAATGAAATTCCTTTGATAACTCGATCACAATTGATATTTAATTAATACGAACTACAGTTCTAGAAGCTCGACTTTCTTATATATACAGTAAATTATGTAATATAAAAACTTAATAATTAATAATCAATGTTTGAGAGTAACCCCTTGGGTTTAGTTATTATCCAGCCTATGACGGATGACAAAAAGACGCATAATAATACTGCACGTCATGATAATTAATATTTATGTATATACTGTATGTATGTACACGCATGATTTGCGCATGCTTTAGCTTTACCAAACACGAGAGACTAAACAATATACAATAGAAATTTTTAACGTTTTTTATTTGTAAAACAAAAAAAAAAAAAATTTTTATAATTTAATTTATCTATATGGAAAAAATGAAAAAAAAAATACGCCTGATTCGGAATTAATTTGTTGTGATTGTGATTTTGTACCGTAAATATTAAACAAAAAACCAACAACTAACCAACAACTTCATTTATAGTAACTTTAAAAATTTTGAAATTGGGAAAAATTGAGAAAAATTGGAAATTTTTTTTTAAAAAAAGTTGGCATATTAAATAATTTTGTAAACAAAGGAAAAACTTAGAATAAAATGAGCTTAATTAAAAAAGGATAAATACGAACAGTAAAAAAAAGACCAATTTTATGACGAAAAAAGATACGGTGGTAGATAATGTGAAAATTTAGGTCACACAAACCATTAACGAATATTCGAAAAGATACAAATTTTTTAGTAGTGAAAATAAATCGAAAGAACAAAACCTCTAATTCTATGTTCCCAACGAAATAAAAAGTACTGGGACGTTTGACTTGTTTTTTTCTTTAGAAAAAAAATATAAAGTATTTAAGGTGTTTAAAGTAAATAATATGTCCAATAAAGGGTTTTTGCGAATATCATACGAAACACTATCCGAATAGATAGAAAAAAGAAGAAAATAAAAAGTTATACGTAAAATGCGTAGAATGTATCTTGCGTCAAGATGAAAAGAAAGATTCGCGGATCAAAAAATCAAAAAAACGCATGATCTTGTCGACGGGTGAAATTTTTAAGGACAACTATAGCAATTCAAGATCAATAATTTTTTTGTGTTTTGTGTAAAGAAAAAAAAAAAAAATAAACGATTCTATTTCATTTTTTTATACAATGATAATGTTCATTTCAAAAAAAATATGATATACAAAAATATATACAACATAATTGTTCCATCTTTTTTTTTTTTTTTTTTTTTTTTGTCATAAATCAGGATCATCCTCTGATCCTTTCCTTAGACGCATCTTGTGGAAAATAGATCGTTTATGCGTATGGCCAATAAGCCTTTGGTTGATCCTGAAGCCAAAATTTTATTAGCTGGGAATAGGAAAGGATTCCAACCTCCCGCGAGATAGCGACGGGAAATAATGAGATGAAATGCGTTTGTTTAGAAGAGTGAGAGGAACCGTTAGGGCCAACGCTATCAAGTAGTCGTGGACGACATAATAACATCTCAAAGGTCTCAAAGGATAACGCAAACGACCTTCATAAAGTCTAAACGAAGATGTGTCTTTTTAGTCAATGATCAGAAAAAAAAGTGACTCCAGGCAAAACGAAGATTCAAAATGTCAGAGGCTTATATATTAAAATGCCCTGATTATAGAGATTACAGATTTTTTTTTTTACATTTTTTTATTAGCATCTGTAAAAGGTAAACAAAGCAAGCACGACAAAGACCAATAGTAGAATGATTGCACCGCTTGTAGCCACTATCGACCCCGCGTTAAAATGTCTGATTTCGTGGCACAATCAACAGAGATTATTGATGCCCCCACTTTTGTGTTTTTGGTTACCTGCAATGCATTCCAAGACCCTTGCAGTTGATGTTTAATAAATTTATAATTGGCGGACCAATATTTTGGCCCTTTTACATTTACTTACATTTTAAAGGCGCCAAGGACGATTTAGTTGAAGTAGTCTGATAATTTGTGTCTTCTATAGGCATCAAAGGAAAGTAAAATATGTTCATAAAGTTTAGTTTATAACTAAAAAGAAAAAAAATATAAAAGAAAAAAAAAATAAAATGAAGGTTTTATATTATTTGATCGGTAGTCATGAATATACCTTCCATGTTTAAACCAGTAAACGTAAACGTAATGAACAAAAAAATTTTTTTTCCTGCTCCTAGAGATTCCCACGTTAAAAGAAATTAAAAAAATGATGATCATTTAATTATTCTCTAAATAATTTGTCATCAGATCTACAAGATGATATTTTAATGTCAAAGAATAAAATTAAAATTCATTTAATATTAGGAAAAAAAAAAAAATAAATAAATAAAAATTTTTTTTAATATAAAGAATCACGCAATCCGAAAATACAATTTGTTTGTTTTGTTTATCCTAATCGCAGTGGTCGCGCCCACACCAAAATTGCATACTATTGATATTTCCCGAATCTTTCTGTTAAGTATATTTTCTAGAAAATCAACAGATTCGGCGTGAATGAAAAAAAAAAATAAAAATTTGCCGATAAAATTCGATAAAATTATGTAGTACAAAAACTAAATATACAGCATATTTTTTTTTTTAATAGGAAATCGATATGGATACCTATTCTGTTATTACGCCTTGTGCATTTCACGTGATTAATCAAACTTAACAGTTATTATCGTAACAGCTATCGTTATATGAAAAAAGACTCACGTGAAGGGACACATCATCGGCGTATTGTAAACAAAATTTCAAGGGGCTCCGTTGGAATATTCAGTATCACGAATGTAACCATGAATGCAAAGTAATAATTTTGATTGGCTCGATAATACATGAAAAAACTTAAAATTGATTGGTTGTCATTATATGTCGAATAAATGACATTTTATTGTTGTTGATTTAAATCGTTTCACAAGTTTTGAAAAGAAACAACAATAACAATGGGACCAGTTAATAAAAAATGATTACTTATACACTTTATTTAATTTATTTAATACCGATTGTCGATTGTGAACATACAGTATTAAAATTAAAATTGTCACGATAAACATATTTGTGTGTGTGTGTGTGTCTTTGTCTGATGTTTAGATCGAAAGATATTCGCTTAGCAGTTTATACCTAGCATGAAAATTTAACCATGTATGCTAGACAAGGTTAGCTAAAATAACTTAAAAGATTGATCTATACAAATAATCGAGATCAAAAAAATGAATGATATCATCCTTACGTAAAAAATTGCGCCAAAGATCCATTATTTTTACATGTATGTACATCATACATTTAAGTATGTTGGTGTAAAGAAAACGTTCCAATTATAAGGCTGATGGAGTTCGCACGTGATTTATGGCGTGCACGAACTTTTGTTTTACGTAAAGATCTTCAGGAGAATGGCATTTTATGTTGCATATAAATCTTCGATAATGGTCAATGTTCCTCCACACAAAAGCAAATCTTAAAAAGCCATCGCCCCCTTTTTTCCTCGACGAACGCCAAGACCACACGTTGGAATGTTATTAATTTTAATAATTTGATTACTTTGTGGTCCAAATAATTGTCTTAAAGAAACTACCATTTTCTTATTGACTACGCGATGCATTATGAATTGTCTGAAATAGAAATTTGGATACTTTTTCAGGGGTCATGGGTTTTTGAAAATCTGATTTTTTTTAGATAACGTGACTAGTTTCTTTGTGTGCCTTATGACTAAAGATTTGTTTGTGTACAACTATCGCTATTGTAACTGTTGTGAAAATATTTTGTAAATATCGATATATGTGAAAATATTTGGTTTGTAAATAGAAAGATCAATAATGAAATAATGCTTACCTGCACTTTATTATTTATTATCGGATTTATTAAATTTGATTTATTAAATTTTTTGGTTTATTAGATTTCGTAATATACATAAATATATATATATATATATGTATATGTATAAAATATATATTATATATAAATATATATAATATAAATATATATACCGGTATATATATATATATATATATATCAATTTAATTGATATTTAATTTCCAATTAAAAAAAATGTTCAATTTAAAAATCTCATCGATTTAATACTCGGTTGCGTTAAGATTTAACGTTGAACTAAATACATGATGCTTTTGTTCTTTAGAATTCCCACAGGTGCAATATGACATAAACAATCATCTTCATCTTGAAATTGTAAGGGCTGTCGGGCCTACGTGGAATACGCGTCTTTCAATTGCTTTACGATAGGATTGCATCTCGGCAAAATTTACCAACGCAGATCTCTACAAATAATCAAATTTTTTAATTCTATTTTATTTTATTATTTATATTTATATTTTATTTTAGATTTATTTTAGATTTATTCCTTTTTCTTTTTTTTTTTCTTTTTTTTTTTTTTTTTTCTTTTTTCCTTTTCTTTTTTGTATTACAATAAAATGCCGACCCCATTTACTAAGCGCCGAAATTTTTTTAGGTCCTATATTTCAGACCCTATCTTCTTAGTAAATGGAAGTAATTATCTTTATAGAAATATTCAACTTACGTGGTATTCCCAAAATGTTAATCCCAACACTTTTCCAAATTCTCTTTCGAGTGTTGTTCTCAAGGATTCTTGTGAAAGTGAACGTGGTATATTGGAAATAAATGCTGCTGGTACCATTGGCTTGTAACTTCTTGTAGGGGGTGGAACTAAACAAATTAATTTTTAACTTTTAAATAAATAAATGAATGATAAATTTGGTTCCTCCATTCATTATTTCATTATTTTCATTATTTCATTATTTAATTAAGTCGTACGGTTTTACCTTGAAGTGCCTTTGATGTACCCCGCAATAGTTCATCAATATCATTATTATCGTCCATAGAGATAATGTCGTCATTTTGAGGAACGTGTTTCATAAAATCTTGCGTTTCATTTCGGTCTTGATTTTCGTACGGTTGAATGTTCCGAATATCTTGTTGTGTTAAGCGAATCTTTTCTTGAACTAATATATCTTCTTCTTCAATGTCGGCGAGTTGTTGTATTTTTTGTTGCACAAGTTTTTCGTATCTTTTAAGTGTGATACTATAGATCTCACAATTATTGCACCACTCAGATGGTGTCGTAGCCATATTATTGTTGTCTATTCTAGCGTATTTCTACTACCGTATTTCTAATGTATGTTCCAGCGCAATGCTAGTGTGGTTTAGTTTAGTTTTAATGTGTCATTTTTGTACAAATAAGCATGAAAAACGAAAATTCCCTATCATTTTCCTATTTATAACTAAAACTTGCCTCTAACGTGTGTCGAAACGATTAACAAGTTTAACGTTTTACAATCTTTGTCAGACAGATTAAATTGGATTGTCAATTATCCATTATTTATATTACATAAAATCTAGGGGCTTTCTGTTTATTAAGCTGCACGTAAGATTTAAATTAAGATGATTTCACTTATCGTTATGAATTTCATAAATTTATATGATAATTCAAAGTTACGTCATCTAATTCGTCTATTATTTGTAATTGATTGATCGATTGAAAACATTTATGGTCTGAAAGGAAATTTCTTGAATGTTTTCATTGGTCAAAAATTTCAACCAACTAAATTTAATTAATCAAGGTTTTGTTTGTTTAATAACTTCTAAAATCTCCTTGCGTTTGTCGAATTGTTAACTATAATACTAGGTTAAAATGTTTAATTCTTTCACATGGCATGAATGATCCTGATTTTTTTTTTTTTTAATTATATACATAGAAAATATACAGTAGAAAGTTAGATTTTATTGCATCTATACAGTATCCTTACTATTATTGTTCATTAATCTTTGTTCTCTTCTTTGCATTCCTTTCAATTGGTGCTTTTTTCTTTTTTTCTTTTTTACATTATGTAAATATTGCATATTTCTTTGTAAATTTGTTTTGTTATGTTTTAATATTTATAGATCACCGACATATTATTTTTCCGCACTTACGTATGTATGTACGTAACATGAAAAATAATGCAACGTTGCTTGAACCAATCGTTAATTATTTATTTTCATCCATTTTTTTATGTTTCGTATTCCTGTCTATCAGGCAATTGATCTAGCATTGAATTTAATTTTGATTGTGTGAATAGTATTACATTAAATGCAAAATAATAAATTTTTTTAAGATTTGATCGTGTATATAATGTTGGTTCCTGAAGACTATTTATAGTTATTGACATATATTAATATCTTTAAATGGGAGTGAAATAAAATTTTATTGTATGTACGACTATTAATAATACTGTATTACGTATAAATTATATATCTGATATGTTTTTTTTTATTTTAATACGTAAAAAGTTAATGCAAAAAGTTTTTCGTATACAATAAAATTATACGTATAACCTATATATAAACTTAGAATTTTTTAAAACATTAAATTTATTTTTTAAATTAAACTCTATTTATAAAATAAATTAGAATATTTTAAAATTATATATTGTATATTAGTATATTTGTTAATTTATTTTTTATATTTTTGTATTATATACAGTATATATTATATATAATATTTACTGCATTTATATACTAATAAATTATCTATTTTTTAAAAAAAAATTATTATATTTTTATTATACAATTAAGGTTTGCTATTTATTATTACTAGTAATTATTAGTGTTTTTTTAGCAGTTACTGTATACTAATATTTTATTGGGTTTACTATATTGTTATATTAGTATATTTATTAGCATATTTTTAGTTTTTAGCATAGCTATACAAATTACTATTGATAGTCTAGTTTAGATTACACAATTCAAATTTGTACTAGTGGTTTTATTAGTAGATTTTTTAGTATATTTTTAGCTTTTAGCATAGTTATACAAATTACTATTAATAGTCTAGTTTAGATTACACAATTCAAATTTGTACTTGTTGTTTTATTAGTAAATTTTTTATTATTTTTTATTTAGAAATATATTTAGTAATTTAATATATAGTAGTAACTTATAGTATTTTTTATCATAGTATCTTATTGTTTAAGCAAAATAAAGAATATCTAATAGACAAGTAAAGTGTAACAAAAGTTAAATTTTTGGTATTAAGGTGATCTCTTTAGCCTGGGGAACTTTTTATTAGAGTATAGACAGAGTTTTATATATAATTACAACAATGGTACATCAAGCCACATGTGTACCTTTTGAGTGCCTATTTAAGTAGTCTGTTTGAAGGTTCTACACTATCTGTTATACCTGTACTCCAACTAGGAAGGTACCCATTTAAACTATCTGGTTCTAATTATTTCCATCTGCCCTCTAACCTGATGGGTTTCCTCACTATAAACTATAATAGATTTTGGTATCACCCAATCTAGATTTCATATTCTATCTTAGGACACTTAACTATCCTTAAGGTAAATCTAACATAACGGTATATATCTCACACATGTATTTATATACTTGTTTCTATAACTTCTTTCTACCAGATTATTATATCTTCTTGCCATTTTGACAAATTTTGTATCTCGACTTCTTTAACA
>CAJVPY010006629.1:0-10352 GCA_910591965.1 Dentiscutata erythropus | reverse complement strand
ATAGCAGCCAGGTATTTGCCTAATACGTAAATTAGATAGTTAATTTTGTAAATTACAAAAATTCTAATAAATTAGTGCGAGGTTATCAAAGGAAAAAAAATATATATATATAAAGATATGGTGACTTAATGTTATCACCCTCTCCAAGTGGCAGGTCTAGAGTTCAAATCCCACTGGCGACAATATTTGAAAAATAGACCTGTGTTTTGGTTAACAGCTATGTTTATTGGTTGGATCTAATCTGTAACTTTGGTCACACTATCTAGTAATAGGAGCTTTGGCACAATAAACCCGAGGAACTAGCATAACCAAAAACCTATTTGGGAAGTCCCGAATTTGGATGTAATGGCGATCTTTGACAATATTACAAGAGGAACTGGGGCCTGAGATTGGAGAACCGAGTGACTAGGTCCTATGGCAGAGAATGCACTAGCTGAACTGCTGGGTTGTTGCACTGGAGGAAAAGTGCATATGCTCTGAAAGTATGAACCAGGGAAGAGTATCCTTCAGGCATTTAAAGCCTAGGCAGACCAACCCTTCTGGGTTGCCAGCTGGATATAAAGGAGGGACCGATAAAGAATCTGGGTAAGGAGACAGTTCCAAATATGGGTACCGGGGTTGTTGTGAACTGATTAAGGGTAAGGAATACATAATGGGAGACTAACTAGGAAGGTTGTAGCTTGAAATACGGATCAGGTTACGGCAGTACCCTAAAAGATAGCTTGAGATACGGACACATTGTTGGCAGTACAACAAGTACTAGTTAGGAAGAAGTTGCTGAACATGCAGGTGAATACATGTATGGGACATGTACCACTTTGTTGGGTTTACTCTTGAGGATAGTTAAGTGTTCTAAGTTGGCTAGTAAATGTAGTGGTATCGCAAAATCTACTACCTGTATAGTGAGTTACACCCGTATTAGGTAGAGTTAGGCCAAATATGTTAAAACCAGAGGATTTAAATGGGTATCCCTCTAGTTGGAGTACAGATATGGCAGATAGTGTAGAACCTTCAGGCGAACTATTTAAATAGGCACTCAAAAGGTGCATGTGTGGCTTGATATACCTTCATTATAATATATAGTGTTTAATGCTTGCCTAATAAAATCTTGCTAACAATTAGAATTACCTTTGCTAAAAAAAAAAAAAATTATTATTAAATATAAATATAAAAAATATATTTATTTTTATTATATATAATAAATTTCATAATATAAATAAAAAATTTAAAAAATATTTCTATTAAATTAAATAAATTAATTTAAAAAAGTACAATAAATATATAAATTTTATATATAATAAATACTTTAATATTATTAACTATTTATATAATAATATATAAAATATAATAGATTAAAACTTTATTTAAAATTTTATTTATTAAAAAAATATATTAATTGCTAATTCAGATAAAATTAGCACTATTGCTATATTAGTACTATAAAATTAAAGCAAGTTTTTTATATAAGTTTTATAATATAATAGAGTATTAGCTTAAAACAAAGTTTTTCTTTTATTAAGTTAATCTTTTTTTAAACTTAACAGAGTTGTAGAGCTCATTTTTGTAGTTCTAATAGTGGTAAAATTATCTAAATTGGCCTAGTAGTTCTTGAAATATTATAATTTTTTTTTTTTTTTACATATAAAAAACTTCTTTAAAAAAGTTTTATAAAAAGAAAAAAAAGTTATAATATCTCAAAATGGCATTAAAGAAGGAAAAATTCTTCTAGGCTAAGTGGA
This sequence comes from Dentiscutata erythropus, assembly GCA_910591965.1. Lineage (NCBI taxonomy): Eukaryota > Fungi > Glomeromycota > Glomeromycetes > Diversisporales > Gigasporaceae > Dentiscutata > Dentiscutata erythropus. Next base: position 8,613 of record CAJVPY010006629.1, on the reverse strand, counting down.
TTGGAAGCAGAGATATTTTCAGAGCTGAACTCATGTGTTAGAAAGTGGGTACTGGAGTTGTTATAAACCCAATAAGAGCAGGAGTATATAATGAGTAACTAATTAGAAAGATTGTAGCTTGAAATACAGATTGGATTATGGTAGTATTCTAAAAGATAGCTTGAAATACAAACTCAGGTAATAGCAGCACAAAAAATACTAGTTAGAAAAAAATGTTACAGAACATGCAGATGAATAAATGTGTAGGATATTTATTGCTCTATTAGATTTATCTCAAGGATAGACTAGAAATAGTAAGTCCTAGAAGAGGTATTTATATGTAGTGTGTTATATTATAAGTATAATAACAGTATGTAATAATTTGATAATCTAATAAAGAACCCTAGCCAAAAGATTACTTTAATATCAAAAAAAAAATCTCAAGAACCACTAGGCCAATTTTGATGATCTTGCCACGATTAAAACTGCAAAAATAAGTTTTACAACTTTTATTAAAACTTGAAGAAAAGTTAGCTTAGTAAAAAGAAAACTTTACTTTGAGCTAATATTAAATTTTACTTTACAGTATTATAGATATCTAAATCTATACAATTATCTTTTTTTTTAATCTTTGGCAATCCTGCCTTTATTGTATTAGGAGTGTGTAATCTAAATATATAGTTTCAGAACAAAAAGCCTGCAATAAACTCAATGTCTTCTACCCTCCTACTCTTCAATAAAGACTTACTCAGCTGCTCATAATGGTGCCCAAGTGCGATCCGCCACAACAATAATTCATTCATCTTCGGCATCTAACTTGCTAGATGGCTCCCTGAAAGAATCACTATAAGCTTACTGCTAGCTTTGTCAAGATTGCCTTTTTCTTAACATTTTTCCTTCTTCAAAGGGGTATAGAACAAATGGGGGTAAGAAAACAAAAAACACAGATAAAACGAAAACAACAAAAACAAAAGGAAAAAGAAAAAACAAAGAAAAATATATAAAAAGAAAACAAATACGAAAGGGAATATAAAAGAAAAAATTACAAAAAAAAGAAAACAAAAAGGATAGCAGAAAATTCTGTCTTTTTGGCACTACTATTACCCGTGCCAGGCTAAAAAAATTATATAGCAAATATGATATTTGTATATCTCTAGTGTAAAGCTTCGCCTTATCAAGTAAATTTTTCGACTAAGTCATCTGGACTCCTAAATGACGTAAGCGGCCAACTTCGGTATTACGTAAAGTAGCACGGTCTATAAACAAAACAAACCAAACACGTGATCGCAGTCTGCCTGAACTGTCCAGATTTGGGAGGTGTAAACAATGCCGATCTTTTGGAGGGAGTAAACCGTTTTGCCCACTTTTGTGGGAAATTTTGGAAGAGCAGCGAGGAGGTGGAGAAAAGAGATGAAACCACTTTGTTTTGTTTAGTAAAAGAGTGTGTATTTTCTTTACTCAACACTGCATCCATAGGAAGGCATAGATACTCTTCTTATTTTTTCAGGTAAGTAATAAACTCTGGGCTTGTCGGCAAATAGCGTATGAGAACTATTTTTAAATGACAAGTGCCTGGCCCCTGCGATGAGTGATAAACTCTGAGGAAGTTAGCAGGTAGCATATGAGAACTACCTCTAAATAACAACTGCTGAGTTACAGAGCTTAAGGACTACTTCCCTGACTGTTTCAACCTTTACAGATGCTAGTTTTTTAAGAATTTTAGATTTTTTGTTGTGGTAAAAATGATCATCAGGAAGAGTTGTATATTTTTTTTCTTTTATTTATTTATTTAGTTTTATCAATTTTTTTTAGTTACATTATTTCTTTTATTATTTATTATTATCTCTTTCTTATTTATATATTTATTTCTTTTTCTTTTCTTTATTTATTTTCTTTATTTTGTTTTAGTCTTTAGTTAGCTAGTTAGTTAGTATTCCGTACATATGTAGTTCTATAGCCATATATATATAGTTAGTTAGTTAGTTAGATAGTTGTAGGATAGTTATACAGATAGAATATAGGTTGACGTTGTGCTCATGGTTACAGGATTGTTACATGATGCACATAATCGTGCACTATGATAACCTGGGACGCATAACTGTTCATGCGTCCTCCGCGACCCATAAATCCAACTACCCATGCAGACTAGATGACCTAGCTGTGACCTATACAATCTATCAAGCCTGCAGTGATGCAGAAAAACTGAATGTATTTAAGAGAAGTCTTTTCCCTCTGGTAAAGAAACATTCCCAGAACTATCCTCTTAATGTCTAATAAATCTATCTACAAAGTTAACTCCAAAAACTCGTAATCATTTGACCTACCTAATTTCTTTAAAATAATTGTCCCTACAACACTCGTTTATCTGAATTTCTGATATTCTCGATAGGATATCTGGAATTTTCGCAACACCACCCGGGTAATCAATATCAAACCTGATATATAAACAAACACAAGGCAAAAATTATATTACACTATTTGCATGTATGAAGAGCAAATAATTAGAGTTAGAAAAAAGAGCCAATCAGATTTAATTTTGTTTATTTTATTTGTTTATTTCTGTTTATTCTATATTGTTTATCTTATAGTGTTTATTTACTCTAATGCCTCTTTTAAAAAACTAATATTTAACCCATCGCATTACTCCAGATTCAAATATAAGATATTTAGTTAATTTAAAAACAATATAATATATATACAATAAATACTAATTTTAATGTACTGTTGATTTCATGTTTAAAACCTGGATATTATTTATCATCCTTACCATCCTATTTCTTGAATAAGACCCGTGGTATACCTATATTGATTTACTACTTTTAATACAAATATAGTACCCGGTTCTTCACACAGTATAGTATCACTATTCAATTTTTAAAAATGGTTTTGAATAATACTTGTAATATCAAATACTGTATATCACGTATTATTGGGGTGTCAAATGCATATCTAATTACAAACATAGTGCAGGTGCATAGTGAAAATCATTTATCAAATTTTTTTATAATTGGCAGTGGCAAAGTGATAGCGTAAATAGTAAAAACATATAAAATTTAAATTGCAATAACTCTTGAACAAGCAAACCCACACAAATAAAATTATATTTATCGGATTCACTTTAGTGTACTCTTTAAAGTAACAACGTCTTTTTTTATTTATTTTTATTGTTTGAAGCATATCGGAGGACGCAGTTTTCATACAAAATTGTCGTTTTTGATATTTTTTTAATAAAATCATCAAAAATGTCTTCTCGTATTGTATTATGCAATAGTGATCGACAATAGATTAAAATTATGGTCTTGATGTTTTATTAAGAAATATATCAAAAACGACAATTTTGTATGAAAATTGAGTCCTCCGCTATGATTCAAACAATAAAACAAAGGCGTTGTTACTTTAAAGAGTACGCTAAAACGAACCCGATAAATATAATTTTATTTGTGTGGGTTTGCTTGTTCAAGAGTTATTGCAATTTAAATTTTATATATTTTTACTATTTACGCTATCACTACGCCACTGCTAATTATAAAAAAATTTGATTAATGATTTTTGTAATTAGATATGCACTTGACACCCCAACGTATTATGTTCAAATTTGTGCAACAATAATAGGAATCATGTGTTATAGCAGTAGCCAATCAGATTGTATTTTTACGTTTTGTCGCCTAGAGTTTGTAACACTGCTGTGTATTATATAAAATCTTATACGTACGTAGTTAAGTAATTATTATAATGTGCTAGGCTTCGGACTCCCAACAGTTCCTGTTAACCTAGTTTATCTTCGGAAGAGATTCATGATATTATCGCTTCCAGAAACATTCCAAGTTTTATATCGACGCATCTATAAAATTTGGGAATCAAAAGTTTGTGTAACTGTACAACCAATAAAAGCCAATTTCTATCATGCTGTTGTTTATTCAAGATCCTAACTTTTGAACAAAGTTAAGTATTTTTTTCGCGTTTCTACCAATGAAAAATGAGTTAACGGTATCCTACACCCATATGGTTCAGCCCTTTGGCCGATGTTTGGATTAGAGTGCTGTGGGTAAATCGCTATGACTTGTTACGCGTTCGTAATGGCTCTTAGTGCCTCAGCCTGGGCCTCTATTCCAGAATATATATTGTCATTAAAACTTATTGTCATTAAAACTTCTGTTTTATTGTAAAAGTCCAACAGATTATTCTATTAAAATTATGTTGTTTAATATCACTACAGTAGCCTTCTTTTTGATATGGAATTTGATTATTACGCGGATACCTATATGTACAGTTCCAATTCTAAGGATTTGAGTGTTTTAAAATTTCTTAATTATCTAAAAGATAAAGTGGTATTCACATCAGATAGCAAACAAGAAATCCAGGATGCGCTTAAAAGAACGGTCGAGAGGGCTATTGATTCACCTATTGTACAACCTGGAATAAAGAAACGGTTAAAAAAAATGTCCGATAATATCAGTGATACTTTTGAAAGAAAGGAAATTGTTGAATTTTTTGCGGAATTGGACAAGGAGTTTGAGGCAGTAAGTAATTTCGGTTTTGCATTATATGGCCCTGTATATATATTTGAAAATATTAATTTATCGTTTGTAGAGGCAAAATCAACGAAATCTCGAGATGTCTTTTGATAAGTATAGCTCCGAACTATTACAAAAGTCTGGTAATTTAAATACATCGAGACTTTCATCTTATTATATGACAACGTCTGCCGAATTTCACGAAAAGGTAAGATCAATGCTTTTATTCTGTTCGTTCCAAGTTTGATTGCTAGCTTTAAACCCATATTTCTTTGTTATATCACCTAGGGAGAATCAACTACTGATCAAAGCAATTATGTTTCAAGAAAAAGAAGAGATGTTGATTTTAATGAGGAGCGAACAATAAAGAAGCAATATCAAGATGGATATACTACGCCACCTCCACTTGATAAAAATGAACAAAATGCAGATTTTGCTGTTGAGCAGGATACGGATAACATGAATTACCAGGAGCTGTCATCAGTTAAGGTCTGAAATCTCTATCTTTTAATATTTCATTATTGTCTGTTATTTAATAAGCCTTTATCTCATAATAGACATCATTAAATTCGGCTATCGAAAGGCTTGTTAATAGTGAAGGTGCGATAAATGTTGAGGTCCCAATCTCCAAGCGACCTCATGAGGCAGTTGCCTCTAAGAGTGTAAGTACATAAATAACAACCTGCAAATAATAATTAGTACATATGAATTACTTTCAAATCTTTTCTTAACTTTTGGATGTGCATACAGACTAAAAATAGAAATGAAGAGTCGGTTGAGAAACATATCTCTCAAGAAGATTTGTTAAACTCAGTGAACGAAACATCCAATACCTTCAAGCAAATCAAGTTCCCAACGTATTACGATAAACTAAAAACCATATGGGACACTTGTAATGCCGGAGCGAATTATTTTGTTTTAGATTTAAGAGACAAAAAAATATTAAATCAAGTGCACAATCTTTTGGAAGATCGTGAACTAGAATCGCTGTTCGAGAGACTGTCGTTAGAGGATGAGAATGAACATATGAGTAAGACTGCACGTGAATATATGATACTGTTCGACCAAATTATAGAAGAATCTTCGGAAGACGATGCGGAGGATGTTGAAGAAGAGGGTGAAGAGGATTCAGAGGATGTTGAAGAAGAGAGAGAAGAGGATGCGGGAAATGTTGAAAAAGAGGGGGAAGAGAATGTGGGGAATGTTGTTGAAAATAGTATCAAAATTGAAGATGAAGCTGTTTCTGAAATGGGAAAAATAGCACATAGTTTGAATGGAACAGCCAAAAAACTTCGATTCCTATCAAACACCATTCCCATTCCGGTGCATGACTACGATCAATCCCAATTTCCAGATGTACATATTATTAAAAGCGTCTCCAGTCATTTAGATGCTGTCACTAAAATGAAAGGCATTGTGAAGAACACTACTGAACGATCATGGATATCACATATTTTAGCCTATCTTTTTTTTATTACATTTAGTTTTCTTGATTCTGTGCAATATTTTTCTTGTGAGCGGACGATTTCTACGAAGATGGATTTTCAACTCACAGATTATAGAGCGGATGGAGTAGCTGAATTCTTTGAACGTCCAAAACAAATCCCGCTGTTTCTGCTTGAAGTTTCTGGAGACCCTGGTGATCCGGATCCCGATAAGTTCAAAACCGATAGACACAAATTAATGAGTGAAGGCGTCTTCGCTCTTAACAAATTTATGACGAAAACAGAACTCCCAACGTGGAACGTTTGTAAAACATTGGGAATTTTCCTTGCTCAGGCATTTGGTAAGCTATTTTCAGAACATTTTCGAGCATGAATACATTACTTTATTTTAATATATAATATACTATTTATTGCAGGTGATGAGCTCGAGATTGGTCAGATTATTTATATCGGTCCAGGATTATACCTATTTTCACCATTTACGATACCTAATCTAATTATTCCAACTTCCGCTACTAATTTGGAACATGTGCCTCGACTAATTCGAACATTATTATGTTTGCGATATAATATTGTCAAGAAGATCGAAAAATTTAAGAAATTCGAAAGAAGTGGACAACGTCGTATCATGAAACCCACAACTAAATATGCTACCGGGCTTTCACCAGGCCGGCTTAGAACTGTAACTTTTGCGGAATTTTTACCTAAAGAGACATCTAGCAAGATGAATAGTAATGGACAAAGGAATGTAGCAAGAGGAAGGGGAAGGGGTCGAGGAAAAGGTCGTGGTTCGGAAATTTAAAAGTTTGCTATTTTATTATATATGTTACTAAATATGGAATAAAATAGTAAAGCATTCACATCAGGCTTGTAAATAACTTAGGAATCGGGAACCGATATAAGTCTGGGACGTAAATAAATTAATAAATTTTATTTATTTATTAGGCCATACAAACTTAATAAATCAGTACTCATAGCAAAAAAAAATTTTAAAAGTGATCCGGCAAACCAGCTTTTAATTTTAAAGAACTCATCTGGATAGTAAAATATTTAAAAATTTTTTTTACAACTATTTTCATAATTCCTGGAGAATAGTCGATTCGATTAAGTTTGTGATTTTGGCATAATAGATTCAATAAAATTCATATATATACGTAATTAAGATCAGGCACTAATATAAATATTGTGAATATTTTATCTCTGACAGAATACAGAAATATGATATTTCAAAGCATCTTTGGAAAATATTTAAAAAAAATTTTTAGAGGCCTATCATTTCGAAAATTACCAACCACTTAGGTTTAGCATATCTTTTATAAGTCAGGTTCTTAAGCACTTTCAAAAATATGGATGTTAGGACAATTTGAACCAACTTGTATACAAATAAAAGTAATATTTATTTATATGCAGTATCTTCTTTTAACATGACTTCGTGCAATATGTTTATTATAAAAGTCTAATTAATATATAGTGCATTTTTTATATTTCTTGTTAAGACTTAATTGACACGAAGTTTAATAATGTGACATTATTATTACAACGGTCTGTAGAACAGTCATTATGAAACAAAAGTGCCGAAATTACAAACTTAATCAAATCGTCTGAAAATCATTCGGCCAATTTTTATTAGGTGTTCCAGAAATTATGAAATAGCTGTAAAGTTTTGTAAAATTTGATCCGGCCGATTTATTAAGTTTGTACGGCCTTAATATACCAAATAAAAAAATTTATCGAATTTGTACAGGTAGTTATTGAGAAATCTTCACTTAAAGTTTAAATAAAAAATTACTATAACTTTATTTTTTAAAGTTTTTTTTTTAAACTTTAAACAAAGATTTCTCAACAACCACCTGTACAAATTCGATTTTCTTTTACAGGTGTTGTTGAGAAATATTAATTAAAATTCAAGCCAAAATTTGGCTACAGCTTTTTTTTAAAAGTACTAAAATTTTGAGCAAAGCTTACTCGACACTTACCTAACTGAATTCAATCAATTTATTTTTATTTAATTCTATAGATTCGTAAAATTAAAATAAAATAAAAAAACTTTTATCAAATTTATACATGTGGTTGTTAAGAAATCTTTATTTAAAGGTTTGAAAAGTATAATTTTTTATGATTTAGCTTATATTTCTCTAAGATAATTTTTTACACTTTTATCAATAGTTTCTTAATGACTGTTAAACCAAACTCAATAAATCTTTTTTTATTTTGATTCTGCAAAAAATATAGAATTAAAATAAAAAAATTTTTCTAAATTTGATCAAGTAGTTATTGAAACCTTCGCTAGAAGGTTAAAAAAAATTTATAATAAATAACCAATCACAATTAAGGATTTGAAGATCGGTTTTACACTTATTGGATTTACTTATTTGCGCCGGTGATACAAATCACGTGCCAATAATAAATATTTGTTTGTTTATATTTTCGCTAATAGAATATGAGATAGGAACGGCGTTAACGTTAAGGTTAGGCCTAGAGTTTTTTGAAAAAGCCTTCGATTTCACGTTACACATATGTTACACCTGATCTTGAGATCTACATAGGAAAATTTCTTTTTTGGGTTTGCATCACCGGCGCAAATAAGTGTACGACTTTCATATAGGATAACTTTCTTCTGATTGGTCAATCACTTACAATTGTATTTATACAGTTTAAAGTACTTTTTAAGAATG
>CAJVPY010006628.1:0-10352 GCA_910591965.1 Dentiscutata erythropus | reverse complement strand
ATAACTTATCGACTTCGGCCGAATAGACTTCGGAAAATTTTTTTAGGGTGTCCCAGAATTTATGAAAACAGCTGTAAAGTGATCATTATGTCAATTTTGCCGAAATTCATTATGCATAAAGTAGGTTCCGCATAGAATCCGGTCCACATTTGACCGTTTTCATAAATTCTGGACACCTAAAATTTGAAACCTTATCGATCTCTGTCCTGTATTGAAGTTCCAAGGACAGTGAAATAGTTTTCGAAAGTTAAATTTTCAGGTGCCTCAGAATTTATGAAAACAGTTGTAATCGGCTTCAATGATAAGGATAAAGATGGCGATATTCCAATCAGCTTAAAATCTGGATTATCATTTTACATAAATTTCTGAGGTCAGGTCCAAGGCGAGAATTCATATTAGTGTCCAAACCCGGTCCATACAGGAAAAATTCATAGGATAGTCAGAACCCTATTGCCAAGTTCAGGTTTTTTTTTGCTTAAATGCAGAAATGATCATCACGATTATTTTTTTTAGTCAATATGATATAAATCGTAGAGGGAAGCCACAACTTAAGTCCAAGAAAATCGAATTTGAAATTTGAAATTTGAAATCCGGTTCCAAACTTTGTGTGTTTTACCACAGATATTATCAAGCACTGGATATGTTACAGTTTCTGTTTAAAAATTACCCGGTGCATTAAATTTCTGGTTTATAATTATTTATATGATTCTATTAACTTACAGTATTCGCTCGGCTCAGGTGGCAGCTATTTTTTCCGGATCTATACCTCCTCTTAAGTAAATATTATACGCTGTCTATTGTGATGAAATGGCTGTTTACCAGAAGTATTTTGCAGATCAGTATAGTATAGGTGGGCAGATTAGTATAGTGTAGGCCGATTTTTAAATCTATACTATACGGACCAGGTATTATATATATGAGCGTTAGTTTCTATAAATTTGCCTGTACTATACCAGATACTATATACCATACGTACTGATATGCTATAATTTCCAAACAAAAATAGTATACTTACATGCCACGTGGTGCATATACGTACGTACGGCATCCACTTATTTGTGCCGGTAATACAAACCTCTAAAAAGGAAATGGCCAATCGGAGAACGCAAAATGTGATGATCCCGGATCAGCACGACACGTGAGCAAAGCGAAGAAAAAGAGAAAATACTCAAAAACTAGTGTAGTTTATTTACAAATGCGATTTCCTTTTTTGGGGTCCCTTAAAGCGGGGCAGATTACGTTATAATTAACCAATCAAATTGTTAAAATTTGATGATCCCGAATCAGCGCAAAACAAGCGAAAAAAAGAGAAATATGCGAAAAATAGAAGAAACTGTAGTCTAAACCCACCTTGCAGTATTAACAAAAAATGTCGGGAAGGTAATTTTACCTATAGAAACTACCCTAACACTAACCCTAACTCAAGGTGGGCCTAACCCTAAAGTTAATGAAAACGGTATTTTACATGATCTGCCCCGCTTTAAGGACCCCCTTTTTTGGGTTGTATTACCGGCGCGAATAAGTAAATTGCATCTTTTTCACTATCGCTAAGTAGATCTAATCTAATCGATAAACCAAGCCACATTTATTATTTTTTTTTTAAGGCTATGCAAAAATACGTACAAATTCGGTTTTTAAAAACAATAATAATATAACTTCTAACCATTTTTAAAAAATCCGACATAGCCACAATATATTTGGTATTGGTTGATTCTTGGCATTTGGTTTATGTAACGTAACAAATTTCTTTAAGCAAATGATAGATAACAATACGATGAATACATTAACTCACTAATAATAAAGTTAGTATTATTATCTGTATCTGTAAATAAACGTTTTTTGAATAGTCTTTATTTAGAACGGTTCATGTAATGGCTTTAATACATAAAATGCATTAATTCACTAATGATAAAGTTAGCATTATAATATGTACATGTAAATGATGCGTTTTAAGTAGCCTTTATTTGGAACATTTTATATAATGGCTTTAATACGTGTCTATAGATCCAGTCAAATCACTTGGTCTGAGCAAATAAAATCAGACACATGTTCATAGTTTCAGTCATGTGAGAACAAATTCAGTTCTGATAGCGTAAAGTAAAAATTAAAAATGTCGTCCATGCACGTCCATGCATTTCGTGCGTACAATAAAAAGGTATGAAATTCGTGTTGTTAAATATATGCGTATGAAAAAGGACATACGATTGTCTGCCCACAGCCACATTACTTCATACTTTAACAATATTCTTAATGCATAGCCATAGATGAGGATTCCTGGCTGGGACTTTTTCATCGTTAAAGAACGAAAAAAGAAACAAGATACGTGTGTACATGCGTTAGATCGATCTCACCCAGATCTCGTTGTTAATTCTGTCAGTTAATCCTTTTTATTAAAATAATTTAACAAACTAGGCAGTTTGTATGACTTTTTCTAATTTCATGCTATTTCTTGAAGCGTGAGAATTCTTTTTCTTTCATAGCAAACAGATCAACCAATCATAAGAATTTGACAATGAAAACATTAAATTAGAGAATCAGAGAAAATTTGAATATTATGAATCAAGAAAACTTGAGGCTTTGATTAGAAAGCGTAGAATGAAAGTGAGTATGGGTGAATCGGTGAATCGAATATTATTCAAACATGTGTACATAGAGGAATCAATTAGTTGTATAAAATTTTGTATGATTTCTATGACCTCCAACAAGTATATAAACAGCACCTCGCTCGATACTTTCTCTAAAATTCATCAATTACTTTTATTTATTATTTAAAAAAAAACAATTGAAAATAAATAATAAGAAATAATAATGAAATTCGCATACGCATCGCTTTTAGTTTCCGCTATTCTCGCTATCTCTACTACTGCTGCCCCTACAGCAGCGAGAAATAGTATGAACTTATTTACTTTCGTTTTTTAAAAAATTTATGCAAAAATATTCATAAAAAATAACCAATTTTTTTTTATTCAGAAAAACGTGAAGCAAAGCCTCTAGGTGACTTATAATATATATATTTTTTAATTTCGTCTGACAATCTTATATTATTCCTTTTTCCCTAACGAAATTTTTTTTCTCTTTTTCAGATAAACGTACTGCTGTTCCCGGAAAAAAAGATTCTTACTCTTACTACAATTCTTACTACGATCCTTACTATAATCCTTATACTAATTCTTACTATAGTCCTTACGGGGGTGGCGATAATTATGGTTACGGTTCTAGTGGTTACAAAAAGCGTAATGCCTTAACTAAACGAGGGGACGAAAACGATTACGATTACGATTACGATAACGATTACGATTACGATAACGATTACGATTACGATTACGATTACGATTACGATTCTTATAACGATTACGATTCTTATAAAGATGACGATTATTATTACGAGGATAACGATCACGACGATTACGATAATGATTACGATTCTTATGGTGAATACAAATCCAAGCGTAATGCCTTACCTATAAAACGTGGAAAAGACTCTTACGAATACGGTTACGGTGATCACGATGATTACGATAATTATTACTATGGTTATTATGGTTATAACGATTACGGCGATTACGACGATTACGATAATGATTACGATAATGATTACGATAATGATTACGATAATGATTACGATAATTACGGTGGTTACGGTGGTTACAAACGTAATGCTAAACCTAATCATAAGCGTGGTGCTTTAGCTAGGCGCAGGCATTAATTCCTTCAGAAAGTCGAATAGTCGTGTAGAACGGTTAAATATTAATACGAAATCAATTTTCATAGCATAGTTATCTCATAAATTTTCATAGCATAGTTATCTCATAAACTTTCATATCATGTAACAGCTTCATACAACAGTTTCATACAATAGTCTCATTATTTTATATCTTAGCATTTCATTCATTTTTCTTTATGATGATTTGATCTTTATATTTTCATTTTGTTGCATTGTCAATTTTTTTATATATTTACGTGTATTTCGTAAATAATTTCTGAATTATTTCAAATAAATAAGAGTTTTTCTCTTAAAATAAACCTTTACTGTATTCATACAATTTGCTCTATATTACGTTTTATATCCGAAGTCTTTTTGCTTGTTCGTTCAAGTATCGGCTTGTCTAAAAAAAATAGTTTAATTGTTAAATTTTAAATATTTGATTTGTTATTATAAAACGCATTATTGTTTGAATGTCTATTATACTAATGTTTTAAATATATATATATATTTTTCTCGGTTAGATTTCAGAGTTAAATAGAGCATAATAACCAATTAATTATCAGTTTTAATATAAAGATAATGTATGATAAAATTTGTACTGTGAAAACATTGATGTCTCTAGTATTTGGATTATTTTCCAAAAAATATTCGCGCACTGGGTTCTAGTCAACCACAAGGTATTTTGTTTACGTTTCGACTAATCGGCTAATGTCGATATATTTGTATTAAAATTATAATTTTGCTTACCACAAAAAATATTTTTTTGGATTAAGAAGATTATTCTAATTGATAATACTGCGTATCATATGGTAACTTAATTTATCGTTGTCAGAGTTCCTAAACTGTTTCCATAAAATATTACAAATAAAAATTCTGAAATCAGCAATAAATTCACAATAGTCACGATTGTTGAGGAGAAGCGACACCGACACGAATTACATTAACTACATAATTTTTATGGAAGCAGTCACGCCATATTTCTAAAATAATACCAGTGTGTACCCGTCGCCTGCGTTGACGGTTCTTAAATATGTATTAAATTTAGTAAATTTCTTATATAATGCCTTCATTATTATAAATATTAATTTACTGTTCTCATTAATGGTTTTGTTGACATATATATTGCTGTATCGGTATATTTTGAATAACAGTTATTATTGAGATCTTTTCATGAAAATCTTAAATACGATGAGAAAATGCAGTGAATCAATCAAATATGCAAACCTAATCAAAACTTGACTTTAGAGATGCAAAATCTCAACTGGCTTGTATATAAAGACGATTAATCAATAGAGTCGATGGGCCGATTCGCATTTCTACTTACTCACTTAATGATGCCTGACGAATGAAGAAATCTTTCGTCAACTAAATTTCTGATTGATGAATGATAAAATATATGACGAATGACGAATTATTAAATGTGCACAAATTAGTCCACGCGAAGTTGATTTTTTTTTTTTTTTTATAACATAACTCTATCTATTCCTTTTTTTTGACACACTTGTCTGACATTACCTGACAAAGGCCTTAGCTATCTGGTGATTCCACGTAATGTAAAACTAAAATTAACTTTATATGAGCTTGTTAATTTTTTGTACAATCAACTTAGCAAAAAAAAAAAAAATGTCGTTATAAATTATTAAAATTAAAATTACTATGTTTTCATGTGTACGATAAAACTTTATAATGAAATAACAATAATTTTGAAAATTTTTTAAGATTTAGCAATATTCAGAGGTCATTACGAAGAGGCTCGTGAGGATCAATCTATATTTGATATTTCATTGATATTTCATTGGCTAAATTGATTCGTTAAAGGTTTCAAAAAAGGTTTCATCAAAGGTTTCATCAGACGAATATTTTGACAAAACTATTTTGATATTGTAAAAATAATTTCATCAGTATCACTACTTGAAATTCAAATTTAAAAATTTATGAAGATTTCCTTTGTTCGCATATTGAAGTACATTATACACACATTATTAATTGTGTTTCGAGTTAGCCCGTAAAATTCAGACTATCAGCTATTATTACTCATTAATCTACGTTGTATATAGAATTTAACATCTTAAAGAAAAAACAGCAATAATAAAAAATTTATAAAGTTACCTCCTTTAGAATCGAATTATATATGATTGTTTTGTATATTACTCTATTTTTTTTTTTTTTTATTTTTATTTTTTTTTACCGTTCAACCATGTTGCTAAAAACATTTTACTCTTTACCAATTATTTCAATATTATCAAATCTATCAAAAGGAATTCATTCAATCTCATTTTCATATTTTGTAATTTTGAGTTAACCATCAACCACCTTATTTCCACCTGCTTACTCTTGAGTCATTCTCTTAGGGTCACATGTTGAAACAAGGCTCTTGCAGTATTAGATTTATTACAGCGCAAGCACTTTTTATTCGATTTTTATTCGTCAAATATTATCATGCATTTATTAGTTAAAGTACATATCACGAGTCAATCCATATATTTTTGATTTCGTAAGATTTTCGAACTCATAAAGCATACAAAACGGAATAAAAGGTTTTAAAGTTAACTGGAATGAACAATAGGAATTTAACTTCATTTAAAAAACTCTAATAGACTATGAGAATTACTCCATATACAGTATTAAGCAAAACTGAGGGTTTCTCAATAGGTGCGATCTAATTGGTACAGTATTATGACGGAATTTTAGCTATTTCCTCAACATTGCTAACATCGTATAGAAAACAGAAAGTGGCACAATTCAATCTAGATAGATAATACAGTCAGACCTCTCTATAGTCACCTCCTATATAAGCACATTTTCTATATAAGCATGTTTTTTTAAAAACAAACTATTATTAAATATTATATATTTAACCTCTATAATTGTCACACTTCTTTACAATCACACTTTTTTGTATCCGAATGTGTGATTATAGAGAGGTTTGACTGTAATAAGTACGTATGTACAAGTTCTACTTTAACAGTTGGTAAGTATTCTTTTTTTTTATCCAGTAAGTTTACCTATTTTTAGTAGAATCCTGATTTTTTGCTCGATTATTTTCAACTCGCAATATTTATTCTTTAGTTGGATCAACTACTTTTACTTTATTACTGGTATTTATTTTTAATCCCAAATCCCAAATATATTACAAGATTACGAGATTCATTCCCATCCAACTAGAGATGGGCACGCATAATCCCGCGCGTGATGCGCGGGATTTTTAATATGACCCCAAATAAAATTGTCTGGCCGGCATTACCACATAACCTGGCTGGCATTGATATAATATCTGGCCTGCATTAACATATTTATTACTCGAAAATAACGGGCATGGGCAGGGTTGTTAGTGGTAACTTATCGTGATAAGTTACCGCGATAAATTACGGTAAATTACCATGCAAATGCTCATTTAAAGATTACTTTCATCGGTAACTTACCGGTAACTTACCAATACCCTGGGCATGGGCATTATTTCGAACTTTGGCTCGCACTAAGCTTAATTCGGGCCGAATTTCGAAATAACGCCTATGCCGCTATTTCGAATATTTACAGTAGAACAAGAAAATTGATTTTCAACAAAAATTTTTGCATGGTTTTTTATTAGACACAAAAAATCAAGAAACCCGCAGATTAGTGATCCTATCCCGCGCAGGATTTTTTGAGAAACCATCTCTACATCCAACCACCTTAGCACAAAGAATAATATCATTTATTAATTATATTTCCTACCAAATTTACAAGTACTTTATATTAAAATATTTAAAATTTTAAAATCAGCGATTAAGTAATACAGTATTTATCATAAAGTCTCTCACCTCAAACGAGCGATATAAAAATGACAATTAAATATTCACCCTTCAATTGATTTTAATCACGTTTAGTATATAAGTATAGTATAAACATTATTCATTTACTAAATATATATTTACTGTTATATGTTATCCTTTAATTTCGTTAAATTAGTATTTATTAAAGACAAAGTGGCGAAGTCTCAACCGCTAGTTTTCCTAAGAAAGGATGTTTATTTAAATAAAATTTTCCAATTTATTAAATACCATGATGGAAATTTCTGATAAATAAGGTAATAAATTTGAATATCTCTACTTCGTATAAGAATAATAAGATTAATTCTAAGAAATAACAATAATTCTATAAAAGGTAAATAAAACACTAAAACTGAATCGCTCAATCAAAGAACAGTACAAATATAAAAGTTTCATAATTTTACCATAAAATTCTCCACTTATCAAGAAGCTGTTCTTGTGATTTCATGATACATATAAATGTTATAAATGTATAATATAACTTAAATCTATATACGTATCAAATAATAATAATAATAATGATAAATAAAACATAATGATTTATTTTTGACAAACTTCAATCATTTCGTATTTAGTTGATCCATTAGCGTAACTTCATTCACCCACAAGCCACTTAAGTATTCATTTGTTTTGACTTTGTACGGTAAAGTAAAATATCATTACGACCTATTACGGAAGTTGCCCCTATTAAACGAAATGGCGTTTGACAAATATATTTTAGATTATTTAGAAACTGTTTAATGAAGAAATATCCTTTGTACATTTTAAGTCATGAAAACATATTTTATTATTTCAAGATTCGAAATCAACTTAAGTTGGATCCAAAAATCATTTAAATGGATTTCGAAGCTACAAATTTCAGAATTGACCTACAATATATATAAGTTAAAAAGCTTTAAATAAACCATACTAATATCTAAGTTAAGGTAAAAATAGCTATAATATACAATAATAATAATAAAAAGAGTACTATTGAATAAGCACCATAACTATGATATTCTTACAATAGAAATTGCGATAAATAATTCAATAGCCGATCTACTTATACAAGTCCTTTGAATACATTTTAGTTACAGTTAAAGTCTATATCGAGAAAAGTCTTTAGATTGTAAATCCCATAGGCCAGCATTAACTCCACGATTAGAATGTAATGTTATATCAGCATAGTTCTTTCCAGAAGTTTGCGTAGAAGAATCTAATTTAGTCTCCTTAACAATTTGAGGTTGATATATTGTTTGTTGCATTACTTCAAGAGAACTTAATGAACGGCAATGTTTTGAAATAGCTCTATCTAAAAATGTCTTTGGTGTTTGGTTATTTTTAAATTTTGTCTTTTGTTGGGGTTTGTTAGGTAATGAATTTGAACGTTTTATTCCAAGCTTAAGTTTATGTTGATAATTGTAATTACCAGGTTTAATACGTTTTATTTTAAGTTCAGTAGAATATGTCTTTGGTGTCTGAATAATTTTAAATATCTGATCGCTAGGTAATTTGAAACTCTCCATTTCAAGCTTGCACTCTTGCTTTTGGCGTTTCACTTCAAGTTCATTAGAAACTGTTTCTGGTGTTTGATTTTTAAATATACTTTTTCCCATTATTGAATAGAACGAAATAATGAAAACCCTATATTTTAACGAAACTATTTATTAAATATTTCTTTTGCTTAGATATATATATCACTGTAAACGGTTTTTGTATAGAGAATTTGATTCGTTAAAGTTAATAGACTGGAACTAAAGTACAATAAATTAAAAATGGAAATATAAAAGATTAAAATGAAAATGTCTAATCGTATTACGACTTTATTAGTATGTCATCAAATAGTAATGATTTTTTTTTAGTATGATTTTTTCTCCATAAATTTGTCTCTGTATAATCAAAATGAGACAGAATGTGCAATTTTTATATTTTTCACTCTTTAATACGGATGTTCACACTCCGGGTTTACTTGTAATTGTTACAATACTTTTTATGTCCTCGCTTTTTTTCATTATTTTATCTAAGAGATAGTGGAGTTAATGATCCGGTACTGTAACATGGTTACACTAGATCGACTCAGAAAAGTCGAGAATATGCACCTCGTATATTCTATAGATTGGTGTCGTCACACAACCTACTATTTTGAAGCATATATACTTACTATTTTATCGGTTTGTTATACGATAGAATAAATTCCGAGTAGAATACGACCGGAAAATTAAATTTTATTTACACATAGAAATTTCTTAAAAAATATTAACCTGATTTTCATAACATCGGTAACAAAGTATTTTGGTCGGTACAGTACCACGCACAAAAAGCAATACGAAAATGTCCCTTTAAAAATTACTAATAAGGTGTAATGAACGGATTAAGGTTGTGCTTAATACTATTCGTCCTGTTGTTACTCTTTTTTATATTAGAATACGGAGTTTTACTAATGCTAAACCAAATATGATATTTTAAAATAACAATGAGCTTAGATATACGCATTAATAATTATGGAAGCGGTCGGCTAATTACAACATCATGAATTTATCGTTATGTTTAGACTCGTGGCTTAACCGACCAGCCGATAATAGTAATAGCGGTCAAGTATAATAATAATGTCAAAAAATTTTCAGTAATGATTTAATTAAAGGATCTGCAAGTTGCAGGACATATGTTTTGTGAAAAGAGATAGTTTTCACCTATAAGCTAACACTTATATCTTACAATTTAATTGGTATTATTTTTATAACAAAAAAATTCTGTTATTTCATATTTTTATACTATTTATGTTTTTTTCCTTTTACGCCAAAAATTTTTGAAGTATCTTATTTTGAAAATGGCGTTTTGAGACTATCGATGAAATCAAA
>CAJVPY010006627.1:0-10353 GCA_910591965.1 Dentiscutata erythropus | reverse complement strand
TTTTTTTCAGAAAGGCATACACGTTTATCCAGAACTGTGCCCCCTGCCTTTGAAAATATTTGTTCGGAAGGCACCGAAGTTGCTGGATTGCGAGAAAATCCTTGACAATTCTGGAAGAAGCGAAACCTGTTAAGTTTTTACCACAGTGGATTAACATTCATTGGTTATTCAAATATTGAGTGAGCTCATCTCAGAAGTTTCTTGCAAAGTGTCTTGTGAATTTTGGGAATTAATATAAGAAAGTTCGTTAGGATCCATTTGGACGATTATTGTAAGTAAAAAAAAAAAAAAAAAATTTATTATAAATGGTGGCTGATATATATTCCCCCAATTTTATTATTCATACCCCCACAAAATTTAAAATTTTTTCTGATTTTGAGCAAAGCTATCTAGTAACTTCTTTAATCAAATTTAATAATTTTTTTTTATTTTGATTCTACAAATTTGTAGAATAAAAATAAAAAAAAATTCATCGAATTTGGTTAAGTGGTTGCCAAGATATCTTCATTCAAAGTTTTAAAACATCTATCAAAACAATAGATACAAAAAAGTTCTTGAAACTTTGAGCGAAGATAACTCGATAACCATTTAACCAAATTCGATGAATTTTTTTTTTGTTTTAATTCTACAAATATGTAGAATTAAAAAAAAAAGTTTATCAAATTTTATTGGATAGATACCGAGATACCTTCGCTCAAAGTTTTGAAAAATTCAAAACGCCTATCAAAATAACAGCTGCGGCAAAATTTTTTAAAAATTTGAGGGACAATATCTCAGCATCCATCTAACTAAATTCAACAAACTTTTTTTTTGTTTTAATTCTATAAACTTGTAATATCAAAAGAAAAAAAAAGTTTATTAAATTTAGTTGGATGGATACTGAGATATCTTCGTTCAAAGTTTTAAAAAAAATTTGCCGTAGCTGTTAGTTTGATAGGCGTTTTGAATTTTTTCAAAACTTTGAGTGAAAATATCTCAGCATCTATCTAACCAAATTAGATAAAACTTTTTTGTTTTATTCTACATATTTGTATAAACAAAAGAAAAAACAGTTTATCGAAGTTGGTTAGATAGATACTGAGATATTTTCGCTCAAAGTTTTAAAAAAATTTGCTGCAGCTGGTATTTTGATAGGCGTTTTGAATTTTTTCAAAACTTTGAGCGAAGATATCTCAGCATCCATCTAACTAAATTTAAAGAACTTTTCTTTATTTTGATTTTACATATTTGAGAATTAAAACAAAAAAAACGTTTGTCGAATTTAGTTAGATGGATACTGAGATATCTTAGCTCAAAGTTTTGAAAAAATTTTGCTGAAGCTGTAATTTTGATAGGCGTTTTGAAAATTTTCAAAGGTTTGAACAAAGATATCTCAGCATCCAACTAACTAAATTTTAATGAACTTTTTTTCTTTTGATTCTACAGATTTGTAGGATTAAAACAAAAAAAAAAATCATTGAATTTGGTTAAGTAGTTATCGAGATATCTTCAAGAACTTTTTTGTATTATTATTTTGATAAACGTTTTAAATATTTTGAAAATATCATGGTAACCACTTAACCAAATTCGATGAATTTTTTTTTATTTTGATTCTACATATCTGTAAAATCAAAATAAAAAAAATTTATTAAATCTTATCAAGAAATTGCAGAGATATCTTTGCTCAAAATTAGAAAAAAAAACTAAATTTTGTGGGGGTATGTAAATTATATATCAGCCGCCTTATAAATAATACGAAAGTTTACTATATTAGTTATATAGTGGTTACGATATATTATAGTCATTATAATCGGCTCACGGTTCTAAACCGGCTCACATAACACAAGCCGAGCCGTTAAATTGCTCAGCTAAGCCGATCGGCTTATGGTTCTGCAGAGTCGTTTTTCATCACCAGGGTTAGGACGATAGAGTTTCTATTAATAAAATTTCACGAGGAACGTTTTTAATTAGGCCGTAGTAAGTGATTTCTTAATTAAATTTCGAGTTATTTCTGTTTTTTGTAAAAAAAATGGTCTGTTTACTTTACACCTAATCTTGAAAGTTGATTGGTCAAAAATCGTAGAGTTTGACTTTAATCATCATATAATTTATCGTTATCAACTTTCTGTTATAAAAGAATTTTAACCAATCAAATTATTTAGCTATGCAAAATAATTCATGTGATCGTAAGGACAAGTGACAACTAACAAAAACTAAGTAGATAAAGAATTTGCCTTAAATGTAAAAAAGAACAATACGTACGATGAGTTTATATATAGATATCTACCATATATAACTTAAGATGCATTATTTAATCTTATGTCCCTGACGTTAGAAAGACATTGCATATTCGTGCATATACGAGTTTCTATAAGCCCTTCGTTCAACCCGTCCCCAGTACTAGTTTAACATAATAATAATAATAATAATAAATTAATACACAAATTACAGAATTATAACGACTTATAATTATACGTATATGTATATGATAAAGTATTAATGTTAATATATAATTTACATATATATATTATACGTAGTATTACTGTATGTCAAGATGCAAAGGAATTCTAAATAAACTTAAGAAATTTCAAATTTTACTTACGTAATATATCGATCAAGTAAACCTTACTATACTCATTTAAAATAGTAACCGTTCAAATAGTCGTTACTATTGGTCCAACTAAAAATATTTTTATCCTAAATTTTGTCCAAGTCCAAATCTATAAGTTCGGGACAATTTAAATCCGATCCAAATATAATAATTTTAAAATTTATATTACAGCTTCAATGTCTGCTACACTTCAGATAATAATTATGATGCTTTTAGGATATGTACATAGGGATTCATACCTTGCTTGGGATTGGGCCAAGTGCTTTACTAATTTGAGAACAATATATAAAAGGTTTAATTAATCCAAAATATAATTAAAATCCAAAACTAGTTAGATTTGGACGACAACGATAAGAATAGCCGAATTAAAAAAATATGACTTAGTATAAAAATTCTTGAGATTTTAGAAAATAATGTATATTATCGAATTAATTTAATATATTCTTGAAATTAAATATGATTAGCCCTTTAAGGTATGAGCAATTCCTTGAATTTAGAATCTATCTAGAGATATAGGTGCGAAAAGCATCATATGCATAATCGTTTCACGCATAATCAAAATGGGTTAAACACTTTATGGATGTTTGTATTTATAAGCATTTTTTATTCGTTAAATTTCATTAGCTATAAAATTACCGAGTATAATAATAGTGATAGAGTTCGGAACCGAATTCAACTTTTCGGATTCGATTTAAACTAATCTACCGAATATGGATTGTACCTAGAAAAAAATCGGTACCCAGGTATTATTAAAATATCCAGGTACCCGGCCGGTGTTGACATATAAAATTTTATATATCCAAATTCGCCCAATTGCCAACACTGGAGCATTCGGGTAAATATTATATCATACTGATAAAAACTTTATCCGGGTACAAAGTCTACTACCGAATCTGAAATACTTATAATTTGTAATACCAATGCATAGAGAATAAATATTCAAGCACACGAATACTTTTGTCAGAGTGTATGTGTATACGTACAATGATACTATTTAATATGGACATATTTTTACCGTCGTTCTTTTTGAATTTGACTAAATTCGGATATTGGTTTAACAATTCAAACTTAAATTTGAAACTGAAAATCTAATAATTCTGATATCGATAAAAATTTAACCGATAATCATTTGATATTAATATTCGATAGGTTTTTGATTTTGGCCTATCTGTATATAAAAAACACATTATTGATAGAATAAAAAAAGCCTATTTCAGCTGCCTTTAGACTAGGGTGTCTGGCACACCAAAAAAATTTGGCATGCCACAGGGCATGCCTTTTATTAAAATTTGTGCTATGGCATGCCAAAAGGCATGCCATAAAATATTATATTGTATATATACTATATATATGGTTTTGGGTATTATAAGCATAATTTTTATACTGTACCCAGTGGCATGCCAAATTTGTTTTTGGCATGCCAGGGCATGCCACCATTGGCATGCCACTGTTGGCATGCCTTTGCCACTATGCCAGACACCCTACTTTAGACCCTACCCCACATGATTTTATTGGTATTTTGTAGCTGCAAGTTTCGTATTATGATTGTATTGTATTAACCCATGCGCGCGCACTAATTTGGAAGTAAAGCAAAAATATACGTATTATGCGATAGAATTAATTCAAAAATAGAGCTTCCTAAATCAATTCTATCGCATAATGTACTTCTACTTCCAAGTTAGTACACGTGCATAGGTAAATACAATACAATTATAATGCGAAACTTGCAGCTACAAAAAGATTGAATTTTGTAGCTGCAAGTTTCGTATTATGATTGTATTGTATTAACCAATGCGCGCGCAATAGCTAAGAAGTAAGATTAGAGGTACATTATGCGATAGAATTAATTTAGGAAGCTCTATTTTTGAATTAATTTTATCGCATAATATATTACAATACTTGCAGTTACAAAAATTCTAGTAAAGTCGGCTGAAATAGGACTAAATCATCACTTTATTGTGATATTTTATTTCAAAAGACACACGTTATTGATGCTCATAGATTCTCTTACCATAAATGAATAAAAAAATCCAAGAACTTTACAGGGAAGCAGTCTTGCGACCTTGACAAGTATATATTTAGAAATAACAAATTCATTCGTCATAAAAAAAAAAAAAGTACCTTGAATATGAAAGCTTTATTTATTCATTTATTATTTATTATCTATTTGAAACTCCTCTGCATATAAGTTTGTATAAACCTTAATCCAGTATCACTCATCTTTTCTTTGCAACATTTTTTCGTTATTATATGAACAAAAGATATCGATATATTTAATGCTTATAAATCCGGTTACTATTGGAACTAAACCTGTATATCGAGACAAGTTTGTTTGAATAATGTGCCTCAATTTATCTAATTTGTTTACGTTAAAGACTATTTTTGTCAGTTGTTTTTCTAAAAGTGACAGAAATTCTTCAATCTATAGAAGACTTGCTAAAATCTAAGTATTTGTTTATTGCCAGTATTTAGTCAATATTCAAACTAGATATTCGGTCATAATAAATATGATTGCACAAATACAAATAATGCCGAATTCAAAAAACTTTATCGAATTTGGCCGAGTAATCATCAGTCAGCTGTTTCAGAACTTATGAGAACAACCGTAAAAATATTCGGATAAATTCTAGCCGATAATATACAAATTTAATTATAGCCTAATTTAAATTTTTTTGACTATTTAGCTTCTTTGCTGTTACGATGGAGATGAATCACGTGATTATGTTCGATATGCTTCTGCACGTTTTTTTTTTTTTGAAGGCGCTAATTTTGCGATCGAATAACTCAGGTGAATTCGTTATATTCGATCACGCGAATTCCTGACCAAGAAAAAGAAATTCATATGTAATTCTGCGTTCTAATTAATTAACAATTAATTTAGAAATTAATTTTACGAATTTTTTAACGCCCTCACGTGAATTTGTCAGCCCCTGGATGAATGTAATCTATCTATAGAAATTTGCATGTTAATATCCTCTCCCCTGCATCCTTCAAAGTTCATTCGCTTCGTTATGCATAGTATTGCTGTCGTGTCATGTGATCGATCGACGAATTACCAAGCAACATATATCCGAAATAAAATTACACGTAGATAAAGTGTGGCGCACGAAAACGCAATACATACATTTAAGAAAACGCTTGTTAATTCATATTTTAACAAAAAATGCTACTTACAAAGTTTTAGTATATAGCTTACTCTAACCTTAACATTAAAACCTAACCCTAACTCTAACCAACAAACATTTATAAATCGGAATGCATTATGCAAAAAATTATAGGCTACACATTATACATATATAAATTCACGTAACTGGCCTTTGTTTTTAAAACAATGCATAATTTTCTGAACACAGCATATACCAATAGAATGAATGTCTGGTTTAACACTCTCAATATCGGGATTTGATTGTTTCGAATAATTACATATTAGGAAAATGAACTAATCTGATTTTGAATATTCTAATTCAATTTTTTGCATTGTCTCCTATCAAACCCTGCGTCGTATAAAATGTTCTATTTTATTTTCTAATAAGTGTTACAAATTTACGATCGCATGCTCAATTTTTATTTACATGACAGCAACAATAGATTTAGATGACTTATTCGCATTGAAACTGTATTACCATTAAAATACATTTATACGGTTGCACTTTAAGGTGTTAGCGTTTCACGTACGTACGTCCAGTACAAAGAAATAATATATTCGCAATACTCGCAATATATACATGCAATATATATGCAAAAAAATTTCTCACGAATAATATTTTTATAACCTTTAATTATTGAATAAGTAATTGTGTTCGTTACATTTCGTCTTACTAAAATCACAGTGTGAAGTTGAATTTTCACGTTACACGCTGATATTGAAATTTTGTTGGCCGATCAAGAGAATGCGGGGATGCGACAAACATTTACTATGCAATCTAATACCATGCAAGGCGTAAGGGAAATCAAAAATTGTAGTACACATTATCAATTTAACGTTAATAGATTAGATGCTAGAAAAAAATTTTTAAAGTAACTCAAATAATGTATATAATATCCCTTATTTCCCCAGCGTAAAATTCACAATTATAATTTTTTAATTTTCATTTTTCGTGAAAGATACATTGACCTTGACGGTTATTGTTCTTTCTTTAAATCATATTACGAACCTCTTTAAAATAAGCTTGTATTTTTAACTATAGATTCATAACTATATACTTTAATTAATCCTAGACTGAAAGAAAAAAAATGTTCAAAAGAACTTATGTATCAAACACTCACATAGAAATTGAAAATACTGATTTTCATTATCGTTACGATGAAGATGTCGTAATTATCTGGTGTCCTAATGATCAAATGGCTATTTTTATACATCGAGAAATGAAATTAACGACAAAACAACGGCTGATTAAAAGGTTGGAGAAGAAGAAGAGATGCTATTATAAGGTTGGTTTATTAATATGTTTAATTATTATTATTATTATTATTATTGTGAAATTTTTTTTAATTATTAATATCTATATTTTTGTAGAAATTAACAAATCTTTTCAAGAAGAATAGCCAAAAAGAGAGTGATGATGACATGGATTTTTGCTGTTGTGGCTAATGTACATTATATCTTTGGAGAAATATTGCTTCAAGAAAAGAAAAGTATTGCTTCAAGAGAAGATACCGTCACACCCGCGTCCGTCATTGTTGAAATGCAGATGCGGTCAGCAAATAATTGCAAGAAAAGTTAACGATAAATTTTTTAACAAATTATGCTAGGCTTCACATTTAAGTCATCTTATTAACCTATATGAACTTTAAGAAAAACTTCACCTATGATTATTTAATTTTTTGTAAATATTTTTAATTATTACTTTCTAAATTACACATAATACTTGCTATACATAATTCTTGTCGTTTAGATTAATTTTTATGTCATTCCTATTTCAAGTTACTTCTAAAAAAATTAGACATTTTTACATTAGACTATTTTAAAAAAAAACATTGTAAAGCATAGACAAAAAAGAACATTTCTGAAACAAAATATTTAATTATTCTAGAAAAAATAAACATTAGTTATCCTTATATATTTTTATATAAATTTGTATATAGAAAGCTTATTAACTATCGGGCTATCCGTTATTTCAATTATAGTGTTAACTTATAGATATCGATATGGCAATTAAATTAATTACATATGTATCAGATCTATACGCATGCCACTAAAAATTTACTTATTTCACAAAGTAGTACACACCCGAAAAAGAAAGTTTAATGTAAAAATAGACTAGTTATTTATTATCATAGTATAAAAAACAGAGTGGTACTATTTCTAATTTGAATAAATAAGCTCTTATTTTAATTTACTTTTTATCGCAAAATCCTGATTTTATCTTGCTGATTTTCAAACCGCTTGCAATGTTTATTCTCTTTTAGCCAGATCTACTTACTTCACGATTTTAAACTACTATTTCTGTATTTACTCCATTTCTCGATTCTAATTGGCGATTCGTAATCTATTACTATGACCATTATTACTATTTACCAGAGTATCGCCCACCCATCCTCCCTACCAAATTGATATTAAGGGTGTTCTCAAGCAGCACGCTCGATGTGATTTGCTATTGATTAAAATAGTGCTCAACCATTATGGCGTTATTAATTAGACCATTTTTGAGAACCGATAATATATATGATGTTGAAGACCATCTTCCATAATGGATTAATTTATGATCGTGCTGGTGCTCAAGTATTATGATTAATTAAAATATTGATTGCAATTGATGCTTGAGCAAACTTCTTTATCATCACTACCATTTAACAACTATCTTTTTACAAATAGAAATAAATAAATTAATGAAAACGATGGATCAACGAAAGGATAAAGAATCTACGACTTCCAAAACTTCTTTTTCGGAATTTACTACGAATCAACAGAACACAAAAACGTGCCTCTTTTATTTGCGGCGAATATTTTTAGTATAAATAATAAGGTAATAATAATTTGTCGACGTTGATAATGATTTTGAAGATCCATAACAATAACGATAATTAATGTAAAAAGAGTGAAGTACTTGAACAATTATTTTTTCTAATCAATCAATGAAAAATTTCGACCAATAAACGCAACTCTATTGTAAAAAAAGGACGTCTTGCAAACTTATAATTAAATTAATTTTGTATTACAAAATCAAAAATACCAAAATTAATTATATTGTTTTGCATTTTTAATAATTATTGTAGTTTTCAAAGCCCGATAATGTTTATTTAAACTATGTACGTGTATGTACATACAATATAAAGCATTGTATTAATTAAATATAACTGCACATTATCTATATTATAAATATTAATCTATCGCTATTGTGCTATAAATTCTTTATATACATATTAGAATTTATGTATAACTACTGTATAAATATAATTACAAATCGAATTCACCATTTATTTTGAACATTCTATTTATTAAATCATCTATATTATAATCCATATTTCCAAGCGAATTTGACCATTCGCTGTCAAATGATATATTAGTAAGGTCAATGACTTCCGAAATTAAGAGTATATTATCAGTCTGCTCAACTTCCGATAGAATAGTTTCTTGATAATTTGATAGTAAATGTTCTTGCCCATTTAATGCTAAATGTTCTTGATTATTCAATAGAAATAAAAGCTTATTAATATCAGAAATCATAGCATCGTTTACTGAATCTTTTAATTCCTGTTGAGTTAAATCTTTTTCATAGTAAATTAATTCTTTTTAATATTTGTTAAATACTAAGATCGAAACTTTTGCTATTGGTTCAATATTATTAACATCAAGGTTATGTTAGTTATTTTCATAAAACCATCCTAATATAGAAAAGTTTCTTTCACATCCTGCCTGAGAAGGCATTATTGAAACCAATTTAATAGCAAGTTTAACTAAAGATATTTCACATCTTTATTATAAGCCACCAATCAAGCACAGTTTCACTTTTTTCTTTATATTCTATTTTAAAAAAATCATCATTTCATTTATATTTTCTAAAATAAGCTAATAAGTTTAAACATGTTTTTTTTGTTATTTTCTAAAGCTTTCTAATATTCAGATATAATTTTACAAATTTTTTTAAATGTTTCTGCTTTTAACCCCAAGCCACAATAACCAAAATATTCAAGTAAATAAGTATCATAACCAAATTCTTTATATTGATAATTAAATATATTAATAGTATTAATTTTTAAATTATTTTTTTCAGGTATTTGATTAATTGCACTAGCTAATTTTATAACAATTAGCTATTGTTGCTGTTTTTGCTTTTAAAATATTAATGGTATTTTTGATTAGTTTAAAAATTTCTGAAATTATTTTACATATTTAAAATAATTTATTATTTTTAATATAATCTAATATATTTTTATTGGTTAAAACATTAGAATATTTATACTTAATTTATAAAATTTATAAAAATAATAATATTAATAGAAATAATTTATACCAATGTTGTTTACTAGAACATTCTAATAAGAATTACTGGAATTAGAAGACTACAGGAACTAACTGGAAGAAAAAAGTAATATATTGTCTTATATATTAGCAAATTTAATATGGGCGTAATATTGCAAAATAATTTATAAAACATAAGAACATTGTAAAATTACATAATAACTTTTACAATATTGGAAATATAAAATTATGAAATATTATGTAAAATATTATACAATATTATATAAAACAATTCAAAATAATTTGAAACAGATTGAGATAAATTACTATGAAATATAAAGCAAAATAATTTGAAATATAT
>CAJVPY010006626.1:0-10353 GCA_910591965.1 Dentiscutata erythropus | reverse complement strand
CCAATCATTTTTTGGTGATATCTCGGTATCCACTGTGTCAATTTGAACGATCTAACTACCATTAGATGCGTCTCAATAAGCTCTACAACTTTTAATTAATTTGCTTTGGTTGTTAACTTAATAAAAAAATACTTTTCATTCAACTCTGCTCAGATTTCAGCATATAGTTAATATCATAGGGATTTTGCCCCAAATTCTAATATAGAAATTGTGCTGATCTTATCCGGATCAGCAATTAAGTAAGAATTAATTTATTTTTTAATACATTTATACAAACTTATGAATATTTATTATTATTTATTTATGTTTGATTCAGCTAATATGTATAAAAACTATTACTTGGTATAGTATAATTTAACTTTAGAGTATTTTTAAGTGCTACCTTAGGCAATCAAAGTAATGTATAAATATTGTTATAGCTTTAAATAAAAATCAATAGTACGTACAAGCATGATATTATTAAGATTTGCTTAAGCATTATAATTACTCAATAGATCTAGATAAAAACCTTAATTAGTTATAAATTTTATCAATTTTATATGCTTTATTATATATAAAGAATATCAACCCATCTGCCTTTGTTATTTATTTATATATTTTATATCAAGTTTTATAAATTATTACGTATAAAATTTTAATTCCATCTAGGTTTTTTATTATAAAAAAAATTCTTTTCTTTCGTCTCACATATAACACGTGGAATATTCGAAAGAAAAATCTAGAATAATTAGACTGATGATCATTACTAAATAAGGGTGATCATCAGTGACCAAAGTCGGTATATTCCCTGACTGTAATATAAACTCTTGGAAAAAATAAAATAAAAATTCGTCTTTCGTTTAGAACGTATTAATATATCGTAGAAGACAAAATAAATATTTATTAGTTAGATAACCGACTACTTTTCAAGTATCCAGGATTTCATGAGAACAGCTGTATGTTTTATTTAGACCAGATTAAAGTCACCGACAAGCTATAATGAATAAAGTAATAGCAAGATTTCTCAAATTATTGTTAAATTACGTCTTTCACACTCTGGATTTACCTAATACTGTATTTGCGAATTTGCGAAGTTGCTAGAGGGTATCCATTCAATAATGTTCTTAAACTTCTTTGCATTAAGTTGTGTATGTTGAATTAATTGATCAATGTCATAATTATCGCTTGTTCAATTATGAAATTCTTTCTCAAATCTTAATATAATAAGGCTTTACCACAAAATCCCGAAGGACAAAATCCCGAAAGGACATAATACTGATAAAGTTAGCCAGCATTAGTGATAATGCTGGACAATTTAGTTGGTATTATGTCCTTTCGGGATTTTGTGGTAAAGCCAAAAATAATAATTATAATTTAATAAATAATTATACTGTCTGTTATGGGGATAATTATTTCTTGCGTTAGATTATAATGATTTGAATAGTGGATTACTATAAAAAATTCGTGATTACTGGGTTATATAAGTGATTTAGATAGGGTTATGTTAATTTTGTAATGGACATATCGTGATTTGTATAGTGATTATTGTACTTACGAGCTGTGGTGATATATGTGATTTAGATAAGGTTATGTTAGTTTGTAATAGACATATCGTGATTTATATAGTGATTTGCTGTAAAAGTGGGGTTACTGTACTTACTTACTATTTTGGCTGCGTAAGTATTTAGATAGGATTATGTTAGTTTTGTAATTGACTTATCGTGATTTGTATAGTGATTTTCTGTAAAAAGTTCGAGTACTGTACTTACTAACTATTTGTGGTTGTGTAAGTGATTTTTAGAAAGGGGTTAGTTTTGTAATGGACTTATCGTGATTTGCTGTAAAAAGTTTGGTGCTGTACTTACGAGCTATGGTGGTTGCGTAAGTATTTTAATTTTGTAATGGACTTATCATAGATTTGTATAATGTAAAAAGGTCGGTTACTGTACTTACTCGCTATGGTAACATACATGATTTAGGTAGGGTTATGTTAGTTTTGTAATGGACTTATCGTGATTTGTATAGTGATTTGCTGTAAAAAGTACTTACGAGCTATGGTGATATAAGTGATATATAAGTGATTTAAATAGGGCTATGTAAAAAGTTCGGTTATTGTACTTACGACTATTGTGTTTGCGTTAAGTGATTAGATCAGTGTTGTTGCTATCTTCCCCAGTATCGCCACCAAAATTTTTACGTTCACATGACCATATTTGCAGTACACAAAAAATCTTTAAATTTGTTTAGGTTAGGGTTAGGGTCTATGCTAGAGTTAGGGTTGGATGAGTTTTAATAGTAAAATCGCTCAAGGAAAACTTTTTGTTATTGCACTAAAGGTGGTTTCCTATGCAGATTTTTGAGTTATAAGCGATTTTTAACGAAACTAATGTTTTACACCTGATCTTGGGATCTGATTGGCTTGTGGCACAAAAAAATCACGTGAACGTAAAAATTTTGGTGGGTAGTTTGTTGTTGCTAGACCGGTCCAGTGAATTTCACTGGAACTGGAAGGATTACTGGAACTAACTGGATGAAACTGGAAGATATTTAGGTTCTAGTGGTAAGTTGTCACTAGACCCTTCCAGTCATATTTTTTTTACCACTGGATGGAAGCTCTAGTGAGGTCCAGTGAAATTTAATAAGTCAAAAAAGCATAAAGATAAAAAAAAACTTTTTTTTATTTATGTAATGCGATACAGATTTGCCACGCGTGAAGTTATTTTTGATATTTAAATTTTTATTTAAACGCAATCCTGTAATCAAAAAAAATCTGACCGAAAATATTATATGCAAACTAAGATTGTAATTGGATCGCTGAGATTCAATATCAATTAATGATCATATATTTAACTTTTTTATGAGATATAATTCTATGCACAAGCCCAATTTCGTGGTTCATAGCCTCAAAAAATCACGGAACTGCCAAATTTTTGTACCATTACTTTGCTAGTCTTTAAATTGATACCTATACTTTAAACTAATGACATAATGACGATAAATATCCATGTTAGTAAAGTTTGGTTTTCAGATTATCCTAAAATAAAAAGATTTGTTTTTAAATGTCTTAAAATTCCTAAATTGTCCTATATGCGAAAGCACTAATGATTGACGCAAATGCACACTTTACAGATCTACAACGTAGTTTATTATATTCGAAATTGGTAACAGTAAAAACAGTAAAGCGAGTTATGTTTGTTTCAGTCATGGGTGATGATGTAATTATGATTGGTTATTAATATATAAAAAGAAGAAATCGGCGATAAAAAGAATAGGCACAAAGCGTTCGAATATTATCAAAATTTGATAGTAGTTTAATTTTAAACTTTACAAAGATAACACGATAATTGATAATCGCCTAACTATAATTTGATTTTTATTTTAATTTTACTAATATCTATACAAGAAATTAATAAATAGGGTTTTTCGCACATATTAGATTATTAAGTTGATCTAGAATCAAATTTAGGTGGGTATTATGTGAAGAACGATACGTAATTTGGGGATATATTATATTAAAATTAGTATCCGAATCTTAATCATGGAGGTTTTTTGTGAATACTGTAATTAGTGGCAATGATAACCGAAGAATTTGTCACTTCTCATGGCACACGTCACTCTCGATATAACAGACTTTTAATATAACGGAGACTAAGTAAAATCTCGATATAATAGATCAAGATTCAGATCCACATCATAATAAATACTGCTTGATATGATGGATTTACTGCGTTATATCGAGAGTGACGTGTATACCTATTTTTGCAAATTCAAATGTTTGCTGCAATATTGATATTAGAGTGATTCATAATTAACTTATTTCGAAAATCCTATTTCTGTTTTAAAATTTTGAAAACGGAAAATGAAATAGGAGTTTCCGGTATTTTTTTTTTGATATTGTTATTATATGATACTATCGTAATAAATCAATAAAGAAATACAAATTAACACTTAAATTTTTTTAAAAATTCTTAAATAATATTATGATATTCTTTTATTAGTATTTCTAAAATACTATTATGCCTTTAATATGTAATTGTCGAAATATAAAACATTTTAATATATATGTGTAATATATCAAGTTTCGAAAGAAAATTCACGATAATAAAAGTATTAATTATTATTATTGTTATTATATAAATAAGCTTACAAATCAAAATAAATAAGATTTATGAATCACTAATTTCGAAATAATACATTACTAATTTAATTCGAAATCAAAAGCCTGAAACTTAGTTCTGAAACACCCTATTGAATGATTTCTCATATAATTCACAGGTTGGATCAATGAATATCGGGTGCATACTGGGAGACAAGTTTCCTGATATGTACCCGTTAATCTCCATAGATCTGCCAAATACCTGCTGAATGACAGCAGCATATTTGTAAGATCAGGAGGTAGATCGATACGGTAACATAACAGCTCAATATTGGGATACCCTGAAATCTTACTCTTAGCACTCTGGGCCTAAAAGTAAGATATCGGGGCATCCCAATATTTTTCTGTTATCGATCTACCTCCCAATGTCTTACAAATATGCTGCTGTCATTCAGCAGGTATTTGGCGGATCTATGGCAGACTAACGGGTGCATATCGGGAAACTTTTCTCCAGGTATGCACCCGATATTCATTGATTCAACCTGTGATTATTACCCTAAATCGAGACCATTTTACATTATTTCACTTAACCCGATTTAGGGTTTGAAATGAAATGATCGGCATTTTGAATTCAAAATGAAATACGATATCGAAATTATATTTTGTATAATTTTATTGTAAGGATTTAGTTTTACTTTAATTTCAATAGTAGTTCAATAAAAAATTTGTGGTGATTATGGATATAAGTCACGGGTGTTTGCTTTACCAGTAGAATTCTCTATTTTCGAGTTACATGTAATTGTAAAATGAAAAGTATTCTTGCAACTGATTGGATATCAGCATATCACGTGTTTATAATAACCTTAATAATCTTATTGGCTAGTATTATATAGGTTCCAGTGAAAACTTCACTGGAACCACTGGAACACTGGAAATATCTGGACGTCCAGTGAGGCTCCAGCTTCCAGTCAACAACACTGACTATTACGCATACTTGTTGGCAAAACTCATGGATTTGGGATTGGTACATGGACAAGCCTGGACAAATGGATTGTCCAGTCAGGCCTAAAAAATCTCATACGGCAAATATGGACAAATCTCAATCACAAATCCCATCCAAATCCTCGTCCCAAATCCACGTGATGACTGTTCAATAAAATCATGAATAACAATGTGAGCTCGGAAACTCTCTAATAGTGAAGCTACGGGTAAATACTGTAAGCTAGTTAAGGAATGTTCAGATTTACTATTTTTTTTTGACTCTCTCTCTCTCTCGAGAGAGAATGATTTTTCATATTGATTTAAATATTTGCACGACTATCAATTATAAAGACGTTATCCGGATCAGTTTCCAATTTCATATTAAATTCTAAAAGCGATTCATGTATATTATTAATTTTAGCATCTAACACTTTACTAAGATTTGCCAGAGGGTCTTCATATTGATTTAATTGTTGATAAACAACTTCACGAACCATTATTGATAATAAATCATTGGATTGTTTTTAATAATTTGTCAATGAGTGTCATTTTGATCAACTTCTAACACTTTTAAGATCCATGAGAAATTCTTCATACTGCATCGGTCTAATGATTAATAAGTAGTACCATGATTAAGAAGAGCAAAATCGTCATTTGTATTAGTTTCTAGCATCAGCGATTCTTTATATAAACTTAAGTCTGTAGGTAACTCCACAAATGCTAAGAACAGAACCGTTATTAGGTTTAATTTTTCTTTAATATCCTATTAAAATCTGCTAACAATTGGTAAATAATTCCATGGTTATCAAGTGTAAAGTAATTATTTGGATTATGTTCTAATGTGCGATTTAAGATCTGCGAGTGATTCTTTAACTTTATAAAAAAAAAAATTCCAAAGTATCCAAATGTAATCGAATTGTCTGACAAAGTTGTATACGTTCATAATAAGTTTAATTTCCAATGAATTATTTTGAAATTAGACGAAACTGATATAATCGAAATAAATGATTCATATTTACACTTTTGTAATGGGCAATCAGCTATTTCTAAAATCACGCACGTGATTCGCGAGATAGGTTTTTCATATTTCGGTTTCTTACGGAAATTTTACCTCGACCTCGGAATATTTTTGGAACTCGGCCAGATTTGTGACACTGTCCAAATTATCCAATATATCCCGCGCTGGATTACGCGTGGATCACGCTAACTTTCTGGGATTTCTATTCAAAGATTTAAAGTTTAATAATTTTAAAGTTATTAGTTTTAAAATTCTAGCGTTACCAATCTAATTATTTCACTGCCTCTAAATCAGAGTCGAGTTTCTTATTATAATAGGTTGATTAATTAAAAAAAATCATCAGAATTCTTTGTTAGTGCACTGAAGGGTTTTTTGTGACACTTGATATTGAAATTTGCTATAGCAGTTAAAAGAGTTTTCTATTGTTATTAGCTAAACCAAAAAGTATTTTGAAGTGCATAAATATGTTAAGCTAATCAAATACAGTATCGGTATATATGTTGTGCGTCAGATGCATCCTTGCGTCGGATTAGATCCGACGCACGTCAGATGTCGATTTCCATATGACGCACGTCACCTGTCAATTGGCCATCTGACGTGCGTAAGTTCTAATCTGACGCAAGATCTTCAAAATCTAAAAAAAAAAAAATGTTAAAGCAAGTTTAAACGAAAATGTAATAACGACTATGTAATAACGTCATTATGCGTAAGCCTATAAAAAAAAAAACCCTATGCTTTGACCTTGCCTTCTTTTTCTTGGAACTTGGCGTGATCAATGTTGGCTATACATCTCTCATTGGCTTTCATATTCGACATTGGCTTTTCGACGTTGGCTTTCGTATTCGACATCACATTCGGCATTGGTGGTACCTACTAATTTCTCCACATTCAGCATTGGCTTAATTCTTTGGTGCTACTTATTATTGGATTTCAGCGCGTCTTCATTTTGCAGTACTTTGTCGCATCATAAATTTTTTTTAGCCTTATTATAGCTCTGAACTTGTTCTTATCTCCCTTAAGCATTGCAATTTTTTCTTTGGCGCTGCTTTATAATTTTGGTTTTGTTCTTGCCTCATTTAATCGTTTGCTTTTTTCTTTGGTGCGCCTATAACTTGATCTTCTTTAAACATTAGCTTTGTTCTTTGGCACTGTTATATAACTCTGGTCTTGCTCTCTCCCTTAAGCATTTGCATTATTCTTTGGTACTGCTTTATATTTTTGGTTTTGTTCTTGCCTCGTTTAAACGTTCGCTTTTTTCTTTGGCGTGCTTATAACATTGATATTGTTCTTACTTTCCTTAAGTGTTGGCTTTTCGTTCTTTGGGTGCTGTTATATAACTCTGGTCTTGTTCCTCTTCCTTAAGCATTGACATTATTCTTTGGTGCTGCTCTATAACTTTTTGTTTCCTTTAGGCGTTTGCTTTTTTTCTTTGGCGCGCCTATAACTTTGATTTTAATTTTATTCTTATCTTCCTTAAGCATTGGCATTTGTTCTTTGACGCTGTTATATAACTCTGGCATTGTTCTTGTCTCTTTAAAGTGTTGACTCTGTTCTTTGGCGCTGCTTTACAACTTTGATCTTGTTCTTATAATGGAGTATACGTTCATCAGTAGAAATACTCTTGACCAAATCGTAGAAAAATATATAACTAACCTTCCTAAATCGAAACAGCAAAAGGCCCTAATAAACAATGAACTTTTAAATAAGATAAAAACTATCCTATTAAATCTAAAGGAATATTTCACTCTATGATAAAAAGTTACGGTCTTGGGCTAAAGACAAATTCATACTTGAAGCAATTGTACCAGGGGATTACAGAGTACTTGTAAAGGCCACGAACAATCCTGTATTAATAGTTGAAAAGTTTTACGAGGTTCTTTGTTATACCCATGGTGAAATAACACAGCATAGCAGTCAAAGACAGATGTGAAGCTCAATTAATGAAAGATGGAGGTATATTAAACAATTAATCATGGAAGAATTCATGAACAATTGCACAGCATGTGCAACAAGGAGGCTAGCGTTCTACCCTTTGGCGGCGAAACTGATAATTGCCAAAAATTTTTTGTCTAGAATGCAGGTACTATAAATTTTGTGTTTGTTTGAAATTAAATTAAATAATGTCTAATTATATTTATTATACAGATAAATCTTATTGATTTATCCTACATTCCCAATGGAGAGTTCAAGTATGTGTGCCACATTAGAGACCACTTTAGTAGGTTTTCATGGGCTAAGGCACTTACGTCAAAAAGACCAATTGAAGTCGCATCTTTCCTGTTTGACCTTTTTCATATGATTGGATCACCCCCACTATATTACAATCAGATAATGGCAAGGAATTCATAGCACAAGTCATCAAAGAATTAATCGCACTATGGCCATTAGTGAAGATAATAAACAGGCGCCCAAGGCACCCCAGTCGCAAGGCTTAGTAGAACGTCCAATGGAATTTTGGAGCAAAAGCTCGGCAAATGGAGAGAAACTACTGGTCGAAACAACTGGTCATTTGGTTTGAGGTTCGTTGTGGTTGTCATGAACAATTCATGGTGTAGATCGCACAAAAAAACTTATTATGAATTGGTTTATAGAGACAAGCCCCGTGGTAATTGTACTTTAGTAAATGAACTTTATACAAATAATATCTTCGACGAAGAGAAAATATCAGATACAATTGAAATCTCTAATACTGATTACGAAATAGATCTGGACGATGATATAACTGGTATTAAAATTACTCAAATTAAAATAAAAAGCATTTTATTTATTACAGAATTTCACTTTTTTTTTTTTAATAA
Source organism: Dentiscutata erythropus (assembly GCA_910591965.1). Lineage (NCBI taxonomy): Eukaryota > Fungi > Glomeromycota > Glomeromycetes > Diversisporales > Gigasporaceae > Dentiscutata > Dentiscutata erythropus. Next base: position 1,481 of record CAJVPY010006626.1, on the reverse strand, counting down.
TATTTTTATTTATTTTAGATTTGTTGCTTGACAACATTAATGATCAAGAACAATCACCTGATGGTACTGTTTATTCAGTCCCATCGGCTAATAATAATATTGATCGTTTTGTGTCTTCGCCCACAAGCCCTGTGTTTTTACCCAGAAGCATTGTGTCTTCGCCCAGAAGTCCGGTGCAATTACATGATAATGATGGTAGTTATATTGTGCCTTTTTCTAATAGCTAGTTTAAAACCCCCAAAAAAATTTATTTATTGTGAGTTCATACAAAAAGAAAAGCTTACCTCAAGGACATAGTATTAAAGGGACGACTACGACGATTATACGCGGGGAAGGGGCGCATAATAAATAGCGAACCGGTATCATCATCTAACAATAATGTTTTGTCTTTGTTCAATAACTGTGGGTAGTATCTTCACCCAATAACTGTGGTTTTGCGTCTTCACCTAATAACCGTGATCTGGTATCTTTACCCCAAAACCCAGTGTCTTTGCATAATAATAATGGTAGTTATACTGTGCTTTCTTCAAATAACTATAATAATTATTCACATGGATGCATATAAAAAAAAATAGAATTCATTGTGGGTGCATACGAAAAAAAAAGGAATTCATTGTGGGTGCATATGAAAAGAAAAAAAAATATAAGCTTATCTCACGGACGTAGTATTAAAGGGACGCCTACGACGATTATGCGTGGGGAAGGGGCGAATAATAAATAATGAACCAGTATCATAATCTAACAATAATTTTATGCCTTTGTCTAATAATTGTAGTCTAGTATCTTCGCCCAATAACTATGGTTTTGTGTCTTCGCCCAATAACTATGATCTGGTGTCTTCGCCCAATAACCGTGGTCTGGTATCTTTGCCCCAAAACCCAGTGTCTTTACATGATAATAATAGTAGTTATACTATACTTTCTTCCAACAATTATAATAATTCACATGGATGCATATGAAAAAAAAATAGAATTCATTATGGGTGCATACGAAAAAAAAAAGATTTATTGTAGGTGCATACGAGAAGAAAAAAATATATAAGCTTATCTCACGGACGTAGTATTAAAGGGACGACTACGACGATTGTGCGCGGGGAAGAGGCGCATAATAAATAGTGAACCAGTATCATCATCTAACAATAATTTTTTGCCTTTGTCTAATAATTGTGGTCTAGTATCTTCGCCCAATAACTATAGTTTTGTGTCTTCGCCCAATAATTGTAATCTGGTGTCTTCGTCCAATAACCATGGTCTGGTATCTTTGCCCCAAAACCCAGTGTCTTTACATGATAATAATAGTCATTACGAATTTTTTCAAGTAGATTTATAACAATATATAACGCTTAATCGTTTTATATTGATTAAATTTAAACGCTAAACATCGATTAATTTGTTATTTAGCAAAATATATCATAAATCGCTTATTATCGATAATGGGTAAGAAATCGATATAGATCAAATTATCGATTATCATCGAACTAA
>CAJVPY010006625.1:0-10353 GCA_910591965.1 Dentiscutata erythropus | reverse complement strand
TTTGAAAGTTAATTTTCCCGAAATTTCCGAAATTACTAAAAATGCCAGTAAAAATCCTCAATAATAAATACCCTAACTATGGTTTGATTTACCGATTTGGTGAACACCCTAGTGTCACACGGACCAATTAATCAAGATATACCGATATTGAATAATCTACTTTACTTAATTATAAAGAAACCCGCAAAATTCTAAAGGTATCACATAAATATTGCACTTATTTTCCAATTTTTTTTAATTGAAAACTGCTCGACAGAACTGTTTCGAAATAGCTATGTATGATTCTTCGCCAAAGTTTCGATTTATATGTTTAATATAATTTTTTTCGTCTTAATTAATGAATTTTCAAGTATTCTATAAAGTGAATATTCAAAACTCACATATTAATAGAAAAAAAATAAAAACATAGCTTTATTCTTTTTCTTTAACTTTATATAAATAACTCGTGAAAATTTCAAGGCGATTGCACCTATATAATAAGTTGATACGTTTTAATATCGATTTTCATATGAATTAATAAAATCCAAATTTATTATAACAGAAAAATCAATAAATTGAAGTCCGTGTGACACCCCAATAGCATATGTCATTTGACTTTCAATTTTATTGGCAATTAAAATAACATAACCTTATAATATTAACTAAAATTACTGTGGCCATCCATTAGTGTACTATCTAATAGAAGTTTAGAAAATTTTAAAAATTTATTAGTGAATAAATTGATCGTCGCTTATTTGATGTCACGTAACTGCGCAGAAAAATTGGTGTTGTTGGGGTAGTTGACAAACATTTTCAAGTTAAAGGTCAATCACAATAAAGTCATGTGCCGGACAGACGGACATTTTTCAACTTATACGTAAGTCCTCGCTATGCTTCGAACAATAAAACCCCTTCAAACATGATTTTCCTAGTCCATTTTCCATTTATCAATTTCATGGATTCTAGAATTTTGGTCGATCTACTGAATTTGTCGGTGAGACCCATGAATGATGTTCTCGGTTGAAGGAGCACAGATTAGTTTTTAATAATGCCGTAAATTTTTGCAGGGTAATTCTTTATTTCGTCTTATTACTTAGGCCAAATTGCAGTATTAACTTTTTGCATTTTTACATTTTTACAGCCAATAAAATTACTGTATTTTTTTATATTTGTGTTTTTTTAATACCCTCCCCCCCACTGTCATAAGCTACTTTATGTTATGTTAAACAGAAAATTAAATTGGAGTGGCCTTACAGGAACTTAATAATTATTTATTACATTCGACATTATATTAATCTAGAGTCCACGCATACTATTTTCTAATAATAACTATTTAAGGCCTTAGCGTTATAGACCTAGAAAAATTTTCGGGATGGTTTTTTTTATATTTTTTTATAGATATTCGCTAAACCTAACGGACGTCTTCGATAAAATTTTTCGATGTCGATTTCATTAATTTGAAATAATTTGTTTATGTTTCATTAAAAGAATATATTTATGAATATATATACAAACCTGTCGCGTCATTAAATCATTAACAACTTATATTATCCATAAATCATATCAGATACAGTGCATTTATCATCATCAATCACAAAACGCATATCCGTGCGATTCTAATAAATAAAGGTGTTGATCTTTTAAGGCGATCAAAAAAAAAAAGGTAGGAAAACATATACATTGTATATATATAGTAAAAACGATGGCACCAAACAGTTTTATTATTCCTGATTTTTCTGATATTTTCGAAGAATTACCTTCTAAACAACAAACAGTATTACCCTCAACAATGCCACAAGCTGAAATGCACGGTCCTATAATCGTGAGACCTTTACCTGATATTCAAACTTTCATAGATACATTTTTTCAATATACAATTCCTACAACTTCTTATTATATCGTTCTATCCAATGGTGGTGATACAAGCAGATTGGTCTTTACCGCAAGTTTTTTTCCGACTAATGCTGAAAAATGGGTTAAATTTGATGATAAATTACGAAAATTATCTGGAACACCACCTAATGATTCTGCTCCAAACACTACTGTACATTTACACATTTTAGATCCTGGGTACGGAAGCACAAATACCACTATGCACATTCTTGTTTCAAATTGTGAGGGTGAGATGTGCATTAATTACATGCCACCAAAAATTCTAGCAGTAATCACTGTTTTATCCGTTTTATTTGGTATCTGCGTTCTTTCTGTGTTTGGTTTTATTCTTTTCAAGAAGTGGAAGAAAAGGACTAAAAAAATTACTTTACGCAAGCAACCTAATTTCCTTTCTGTGACTCCAAAACATCGTGGACAAAATAATGATGGAATTGTTGAAATGTCTCAGTCTTATCCATTTAATGAACCAAATGATTCAAGGTTATACAGAAGTGATAGATGTGATGTATGTGATCGTATCCTACCTCATGAAGAGTTAGACCAAGCTCATTACAATAAATCGGCTTTGTTCTCTGATAGCGCAATGGATCAATTTCCATTAAAGGATAGCAATTCTGGAACTTACAATTTTAAAAATGTTGCATTTTCGGATTCTTTGGGTTTAGGTATTTCTTTACCGGGCACTTCTAATTTGAATGATTCCGAACTACAGACTCCAAATCAAATAGACATCGGCTCATATACACCTGCTGTTCCTCCACTCAAATTTATTAAAAGAACCACTTCTTCCATCTATTCAGCTTCGTCTGCCACGGCCTCATGTGATAATATCACTCAGACCGTCTCATCGACAGGCTTAAAGAAGGAACTAAACGTTAAACTTACAAAATCGGATATACCAATATTTTACGCAAAATTAGGCGTTTTATTTCAATATTCTGTTAAAAATTTAATCAATTCTTCTGCTCATCATAAACGCCGCTTATTCATTAAGGCTGTCACAGAACCAAATAATAGCTTGCTTCCTGAATGGCTCAATTTTAATACAGCAGATGCTAATTTATGGGGAATCCCTTACAAAAATGATATCGGGAAGACCATAATTAAAGTACTTCAGCGTATTTATGATATAAGTTCTCAGGAAGAAAACAAAGGAATAATATGCAATAATAACCTAGGTTATAATTCTCATGAAGTCGATTCGATTGAGTCAAGTTTTCAAGTTGTGGAAAAGTTTATGTTGGTGGTTGTTGAAAATGATATTGACATCTAATACAAATAAATTTGTTTTAGAGAATTTTAATGCTTTCAAATTGTTACTATAAAAAGCAACTGGATAATAGAAATGAATAATATATGTCTACGTAACATTTATATTTATAGTATATTGTTATATTTTTGAATAGATCAGGGAAATATCATTTATTATGTGATTTTTACCATAGATTATGTACATAATATACATAATATATATATATATATATATGCGTAAAGTTTTTCCATAGGGTTAGAGTAAGCATTATAGTATAGTTTATAGTTAGCTCTAGGTTTAGGGTTAGAGATTTTTATATCGATTTATTTTGATCATGTGATTAGGAGATCGTTTAAAAGGATAACGTCAAATAGACAAGCCACTGAAAAATACAAATTTTGGGAGCATTTTTTTTAATTTTTTTGGCATTTTTTTTAGAGTTAGGGTTTAGGGTAGAATTATAATAAACAAGTATAAGTGGGTTTAGCGGGTTTTAGTGGGTCAAATACAGTAGAAATCTTCATTTCATCTTAATCCGCTTTCATTATGATCCGCGACAAACATACAAACTCAAAAAGATGAATTTAAAACTTATTCGAAATAGATTTATTGAAGTTGGAAAATGCAAGGCTTATAATTAGAATCGCAGAGTTAGAACAAATAGTAAAAGAAAAAGACGAGCTAAAACAAATGTGAGGCTGTATATGATATAATCCAATAATTATAATTTTTTAAAGAATAAAAAACTAAGTATTTTATTAATCAAGTTTAAAATTTCAATCTATAATCAATTTATGACATATAATTTAATATCTAAATTGCAAACAAAAGTTTAATATATGTATATTGTACTGTAACTTACAATATTTTTTACTTCAATAATATTTTTTCTAAAATAAAAAATAGATGTATCTAATTTTATTTTATATTCAAATTTTTATTAATATATAATATAGGGGGTGTGGCGACTTAGTGAAGTGGTCTAGTTGTCAGGGGAGCGCCATTTATCACCTGGTTTTTAGAGTGGGGGGAGGGTCAGAAAAATATCAGGTCCTAATATAATAATAGCTTTTGATTAGTTAAAATTATTAAAAGTATAAAAAATTTTAACATTTAATACTAGATAACTTTTGATCCAACGGTCCGTTTTGGATAATTTTACCACCAAATGTCCGTCTTACTGAGATGATTCTAACAAGCCCAAAATCATCAAAATCCAATCACAAGATCCCAAGATCGGAATAGATTTGTATTATTATATATATATTTATATAGGCATCTACTTATTTGTGCTGGTAATACAAACCTTTAAAAAGGAAATGGCCAATCGGGGAACGTAAAATGTGATGATCCCGAATCAGTCCGAAAAGTGAGCAAAGTGAAAATACTCAAAAACCAGTGTTTAAACTGACTTTTTTGAATTAATAAAAAATAACAGGAATAAAATTTTATATATAAAAAACTCAAATTATTACTAAAAGCTCACAACCCTAACACTAACCCTAATGCTAACCCTAACATCCTAATCCTAAACTTTCTTAGTTTATTTACAAATGCGATTTCCTTTTTTGGTTTGTATTACTAGCGCAAATAAGTAAATTGCTATATATAGTACTACTGTATATATAAATATATATATAAAGTAATACAAATCTATTTTGATCTCGGAATCCTGTGATTGGATTTTGATGATTTTGGGCTTGTTAGAATCATCTCAGTGAGACAGACATTTTGGTGATAAAATCATCCAAAACGGACTATTGGGTTTAGTGTTGGTGGTAGAATTAATTTGGCAAATTAATACGATTACAGCATGTACTGTATTATTTGCCGTAATTGCTTTGTGCTACAATGCCGTAATACCACAATGCCATAATGCCACAATGCCACAATGCTGTAATACCGCAATGCTGTAATGCCGCAATGCCGTTACAGTATATTGAAATACCATAATGCTGTTGTATTTAAATATTATAATGCTATTGCAGTAGTGTGTTAAAAACTGCAATGCTGCAATAATATAAATAATATAGAATAACATTCCTTTAGTGTTTATTGTTTAAAAGTAATTTTTAGATTTAAGATAACGCACAGTAAATTTACTGGTTTTGTAAATAGATAATTATTGATCATAGTGAAAAGATTTTAATTTTTTTTTTACTGTTTGGTTAAGGTTATTTCTTATAATTGGGAATAAAGTTTATTTTCGGATTATTTTAAAATAAAAAAAATTGTTTTTAGATGTTCTAAATTCCCAAATTGTTCTAAATTATCCTATATTTTTACCATTGCGAAAGAAATTAATATTTGATATAAATGCCTAAGCTGCAGATCTATAACATAGTTATTATTAAATTGTTAATAGTAAAGAATGTTATGTTATATTTCAGTCATGGGTGATGATGGAATAATTATAGTTGGCTATTAATTTAAAGAAATCGGTGTTAAAAATAATGAACACAAAGCATTCAATTATTAAAAATCTGATAGTAATTTAATTTTAAACTTTAACAAAGATAACAATTCTATTACAAGAAATTAATAAATAAGTATTCAATGTATTAAATTATGATCCTGTTTTAGAATCAAATCTAGATAGTACTGTGTGAAAAACCAAGTATCTTATATAATAAACAGTTGGTAGGGATAGTGAGTAATATCTGAATCTTAATCATGGGCATTATTTTTGGGAATACTGTAAGCAGCGGCCAAAGAATCATTCATTTCTATTGATTACCTCTCCATAGTTTATCTATTTTCACAGATTTAAATATTTGCTATAACACCAATATATGATTTCTCAGATAATTATTTCATTCAAACTCTAAAAATAATTTTATATATTTGTTGTGAAAAAATAATTACTGATTGTCTATAAAAGTGATTATTTACTTAATTTTGAATTTATTATATATCAATACAAAAACAAATGACTTGTTCGTATTGCTAATTGACTAGCAAAAATTTTCAAAATGAAGAAGTAAAATATGATGTTGAAATTAAATATTGTATAATTTTATTGTAAGGATTCACTTCAAATTTTTAATAATACATAGTGATATTTAAGTAAAAAATTTTGGATGATTAAGTTAATAACTGCTATGCCAATAAGGAGATAAGTCATATGCTTGTTGTACCGGTCGAATTCTCTATTCCAGATACATGGTTTTATTTTAGGAGTTATTTTAAATTATTTATCTGAAAATCCTAATTCTTTAACTAGGAGGCTTGAAAAAAAGCTATTGCTAATATTTGTATTATATGTATATAGCTTTATTTATTAGCGCTTTATAATTTTGGTATGTTATATTTTATTGTGACGCAGTATATTTTTATTTATACAATTGCTTTATATAAACTATTTATTATATTTATTATAGTGCATTGAAATTTTTATGCTTACTATTTTTTCTAATTCATATTAAAATTCATATTATATTAATATTCATATTCATTTCATTTCAATGTATATGCTAGAAAAAAAAAGTTAACGATTGTGAAATTACTATCAATTTTGTAGTATAAATACTTATTTTTTCTATTATTATGAGCATTTCCATGTGTGTTTTCTATTTTTATTTCTAATTATTGTCATCTTTTCTTTTTTTCTTGTCAGATTTTTTACTGGTTTGATGAATAGATAATCAGTGATCATCAAAGTTCATAGCAAAAAATTCTTAATTTTTTTCATTCGCCAAGGTTATTTTTTGTGGCTGGGATGCTTTAAAAAGTTGTTGCAAATATTTATATCCCGTGAATATGGCTTTATTTATTAGTTTTTAGCAAATGATTTTTGATCTTCAATTCAATTTGATTTTCATATAGCCAATGCAAATATGTGATTTGTATTATATAATTAGGCATTAGAATATTTGAATTCATTTTATTTAATTTTACTATAGTGAGTAGAAATATTAATTCATAATTAATTTATATAAATTTAGTGTATATGTTATATAAGCGAAAACAATTTATAAATTAGTGAATCTTTGCTATCAAGTAACGTATTTTATTTATTCGAATTAATTTAGAAATATGAATACTATTAATTTATCAGCCATATCTAAATTATTATTACACAATTAAACTTTGCTTCTGTATACCACAATCATTAAAACAGGTTGCGAAGCCAACCACATAATCATTTTCTAGTTAAGTAAAATATTGTTATTAGTTATATATTTGTATTATGTGTATATGGCTTTATTTATTAAGTAAATATTATTATTGTCCGGAGCAAAGCGTAGGACTTATACTTCTACATTAAGTGATAACCAAAACTATGTTTTTGATATTTTATATCAAAATTATCAAAAACGTAGTTGTGGCATTTTCTGTCCGAGACACGCGTATCTATTTTTGTAACTTTAGTGCAACAATACAGATTTTACGTGTTTGTGCTCTGGTAAGTTTGATAAGTTCTTTTTCAGTAAAAGTTACACTTTCTCTTTTCTTTGATATTCCAATACAAACTAACAAAGCTAACTCTGTAACAATATTTTAACAGTAAATCTATAATTGAAATCACAATAATGCAATCTAACTTGGAGCATACTATATGTTCTCCAATAGCCGGTAAGTTCTTTAACCGAGTTTACTGAATTTTTACAGTAAATCACAAGTTAATTACAGGATTTTTTACACTTTGGAATCAGGCATATTTTCTATACAAATTAACTTAACCACATGCCATTTGTCCCCAATAGCCATTAAGTTTTTATTGAATTTTAGTTTAGGCATATTTTCTATACAAATTAACTTAACCACATGCCGTTTGTCTCTAATAGCTGTTAAGTTTTTATTGAATTTTAGTTTTTTCTTTGCTATTTCTAATACAACTAATATAACATTACCATTAAGTTCAATAACAGAATTTTTTACAGTAAATCACAATCATAATCACCTAATCATATCAATCCTGAACTTAAGAGAATATTAGACAATAAAAGATTTAAATTATCTTGGATAAGTTCTAAAATATTGAGAAAGTAGGTCTACCGGACAAAGAGTATTTGATGGAATTCCGTTTGATGGTGATCTTGTATTAAGAATACTTTGATAAATGACCTACCGCAACAAAAATTATTGAAATAATCACCCAAAAAGCTAATAATACAAGAATGCGATGATTGTATTAAAAAATTTTAACTTGGATTTTTTTTGATATTATGAATTACAACCATTCGAATGACTTCTTCCAGCTCATACTAAAATTCAACTTTTTTCATATCTCTATTTCAGAAATTTCTACCAGGCAAAGAGCATTTGATGAAGTTCCGGTTAATGGTGATCTTGTATTAAAAATAATTGGCAAACCTAGACCTAAACATTTAGGTCCTAATTTTTTATATTAAATTAGCTATGAAATCTATGAATAAAGACTTTGATAAACAACCTACTGCAACAAAAATTATTGAAATAATCACCTGTTGGTTAAATGAAATAGACCAAAAAGCTGATAACACAAGAATGGGCATGCGAAAGTAAAGGTATCAATGATTGTATTACAAAATTTCAACTTAGAGTAGATTTTTTTCTTGATATTATGCAATCTTTTAAACTACAACCATTCGAATAACTTCTTCTAGCTCATGCTAAAATTCAACTTTTTTCGTATCTCTATTTCAGAAATTTCTACTGAGGAAAGAGCATTTGATGGAGTTTCGGTTAATGGTGATCTTGTATTAAAAATAATCAGCAAACCTAGATCCAAACGTTTAGGTCCTAATTTTTATATTAAACTAGCTATGAAATCTATAGATAAAGACTTTGATGAATGACCTACTGCAACAAAAATCATTGAAATAATCACCTGTTGGTTAAACGAAATGTGATAACGCAAGAATGGGCATGCGGAAGTAAGGTATTAATGATTATATTACAAAATTTCAACTTAGAGTAGATTTTTTTCTTGATATTATGCAATCTTTTGAATTACAACCATTCAAATGACTTCTTCCAGCTCTATGCCAAATTCAACTTTTTTCGTATCTCTATTTCAGAAATACTACTAGACAAAGAGCATTTGATGGAGTTCCATTTAATGGTGATCTTGTAGATAATTAGCTCGAATAACCCGATTTGTAAATAATGTTAATGGTAAATAACTATTAATACTATTAATATGTAATTTGGTTTTCTGTTTTTATTAAATGTTTTTTATCTTACAATTAGATTATTAAATCGGGCTAGTAGACACATTTTAGGAGTTCTGGGACACTTTTTTGTTACTGATATCAATCTTGCATATAATTTTGCTTTTGTGTCGTCAAATTAATAAAAATTATCTAGAACGCATTTATTTACCCAAATTTATATTAAAAAGGATATCTTTTTTTATAGTAGAGTATAAATTTGCTTTTGTGTCGTCACTCGAATGACGATAAATTTGTGGTTGCGTCGTCATTCTTGTATAGTAATATCATTTTTTGTATATCTAGAATGCAATCTTCTGCTCAAATTTATATCAAAAAGATAACAATTATTTATGCTATCTTGTTTGCTATCATTTACGCATCAAAAATCTCAATCAGCATACCAATATTTTTGTATATCTAGAACACACTCTTTTACCTAAATTTATATCAAAAAAGATACCAATATTATTTGTTATAGCAGAATTCATTCTAAAGCTGATTCTTCACTACTTACTGGGACAAAAAATGTGATCCAAATATACCAAAAGGGTAACAAAAAATATAACCAAATATACCAAAGGGTAACAAAATTTTAATAAGGGTCACAAAATCTCGTACAATATATATACTAAAGGGTAACAAAAAATGTAACTATATATACTAAGGAGTAACAAAAAATATATATATATAGCAAAATTTCAATAAGGGTCACAAAATTTGGGCCAGGTCTTATATGTAAATAATTAATTAAACAAAAGATTTTATATAAGTAATATATTATACTTCTGTAACTATATAGTATATACAAAATGAGTAATATATGTAATAGATATAACACTGATTACAAAAAATTATGGAGACTTAATCGTCATCTTCAGGATAGAAAATTTCCATGTCGACCTAAAGTTATTCCTACTACAAATCCAATTCCAATTCCACAAATCGATTTAGAAGCAGGTGATGATACAAAGCATCAAATCTCTAATTCCTCTTTGGATAAAGTCTCTGACTCTTCTGGTCCATCCAATAAGAATACTATAGATTTAGATAAATATTTATCTCGAGAAGAATTTGAGTTTCTCAAAACATTAG
>CAJVPY010006624.1:0-10355 GCA_910591965.1 Dentiscutata erythropus | reverse complement strand
CCCTCCTCCATACAAGGTACCCGGGGGTACAAATCAAATTTTATCATGTGAATTGTAAGATACCCGGGTACCTTATACGGCGTTTTACGGTAGTAAATGAGATAAATTTCTTTATTATTTAATTAAGATAATTAATATAAGTTATTTAGATAAATAGCTATCAAATATCAGTCAACTAGATTGGTTATCGGTCAGCTACTATCGACTACTTTATCAACTAATAGCCGGCTATGGACGTCTAAAGCGGAGTATGTTATATATTTTATTGAATTAACTTTAAGGTTAGGGATATCTTAAATTAAAGTTAGAACAAGTTTTAGATAGTTCCATAAGCAAAATTGCTTTCCTGGCATTTTTACTTAACCTATCCTAGGTAGGTTTAGATTTCTGTTTTCTGTATTTTTCAAGTTTTTCGCTTTTTCTCGCCGGTGATCGTCAAAATTCTATAATTTGATTGGTCAAAAATCACGTGATTATGCACCGCTTTAGACGACCCCAGTTATGGCCGGCTATAGCCGATCAATTACTTGATCAATTTCTTAATCAATTTTTTAATCAAACATATAACTGTATAAGCAAGTGACAAATAATTATATTTTTATATGTTATACGCGAAAAAGCCAATCAAAAATAACTAAACGATCTAATTCTGGTCAGATTTGTAGATCATAAAACTCATCCCCCCAATAGGCCAAACGATCTTCAAATCAGAATTAGATTGAAATCAGCCCATACGAAATTTTGAATTTTACAAAAAAACGGTAACAACCATTGATTCAAATTGATGAAATTTTTTTTATTTTAATTCTCATAGGTCGAACTTCAAAATTTCGACAGGATTTCTGCGAGATATTAGTGGAGTACCAGAAAGGTATAAAGCTGACAGCTACCCGATATTTGGCGCGTATTGCATCCGATAGAGATCTGACTCATCTATTAACAAAATATTAAATATCCGATATTTTGCCTATCGGATGTAATATCTATCCGATAGGTTGCAATACGCGCCAAATATCTGGTCGCTATTGGCTTTATAAACGTCCAATATTCTGCTGATATCTCACTGAAATCTTATCGAAATTTTAAAGTTCGACCTGTATCTGTAAGTTTATAGAATTAAAATTTAAAAAAATCATTAAAATGGGATACATTTTGCAAACCGCGATTATTTATTATTATCAAAATTCTGTATTGCAAATCATCTACAAAAAAATTGCTCGATTGTTAGATAAAGCATGTCTGCCTTTTACTTTCTTACAATAAAATACCTTCCGTGGTGTAACGATTAATTTTCCTGTGTCTTCTCACTTCCGTATTTGTCTAATTCTTTAAGTCGTCACTTGCCTTCCATAATTGTACCATCATAGTCATGTTAATATTACCTTAGTAGTATTAGGCATTATTACGTATTCTTGTGGCTTAATTCCTGCAAGTGCGTCGACGCTAAAAAAAATAGCGTCAACGCTAAATTAATAGCGTCAACGCTAAAATTACAGCGTCTACGCTAAAATCATATGATCACGTTCTAAGAAATTAACATGTATATAAATGCTTGTTCTCGCCCTTTGATAAGGAAGAACATTCGCTCTCAAAATTCCTCAATAAATAAAGGCCACATATATTCACATTCTTTTTTATCATAAATGCCTAATAATCATGAATATCCGAATACCATAATTTACTGCCCAATTCATGTGACCCTTCTAACGTCAACCATCGGAGTTAAATTCGGCATGACAGTACCAAGCTCTCCCTTACGATGATTATAGTGGTCAACAAAATTTTGGTCCACATTATACAATTGTTACATAATTTTTTGCCGGAATTAAGTTTTTGTCTTTTTTATCACAAAAATAGAAATTTTTAGGTAAATAAGCCTATATTATGGTAAAATTAGCCCAGGAACATTTTTTTCATTAGTAAGATTTTGAGTAATTTCAGCCCAAATTTTTGATCGTCGCCCTTAGCTAACCAAAATCGAGAATCTGCTGTGACGCGACAGCTAGGGTATTTCTTGCAATAATTCTAAAATTTGTGCATTTTCATGCTGAATTAAGCAATAATTATGATTATCAGCCAAGAAATAAAAATTCTGGCATCGGCTAGCCAGTCAGCTAAGCCGCTCTAGCAGACTATATCAACTACGGCTATAGCCGGGCGGCTAACCGACTATAGCCATCCCTAGGGATGTTAATCGGTCCCGCAGTAATTGTCAGCCGACTTTGAGCAAGATTTATAAAGAATTGGTATTTTTAACCGGCATTCGTCCAATAAATAAAGTCATAGAAAAATAATTTTTCTGTACCATTTTCTAATAGAAGTTTATCGGTTTTTGCATTGGTTTTTGAGTAATTTAGATGGGACCGATTAGCTAAATTTTCTCCACACTGTTCGGTCCCTAATCGGTCCCATCTAAATTACTCAAAAACTAATGCAAAAACTGATAAACTTTTATTAGAAAAATGATACAGAAAAATTGTTTTTCTATGACTTTATTTATTGGACGAATACCGGTTAAAAATGCCAATTTTTTATAAATCTTGCTCAAAGTCGGCTGACAATTACTGCGGGACCGATTAACATCCTTAGGTACTACGTCTACTATTGCATCATATTCACCCATATGAAGGTTTTAATTTAGTATAAAATGTATTTGAATAACTAACTGATATAGATAACCTGGTCTGAATTTTTGGGCCCCAGTTGATAGCTGAGAAATAATCGTACCTCTAGTGAGAAACGTCTGTACTAAAATGCATCAAAAACAAAACTTTGTTATGAAGTACATAAGTTTTTAATAACACAAAGAATTCCCTCTAATGCACACTTGATAAAGTCCCAAGGGGGATGCATGTATCTATTCTTTGTTTCGCAATTTAATAATACAATTATTACAATATATTACTTTATTTAGAAAATAATTCCCTTTTTACTTTCGAAATAATTACTATTTGAGTATATTTTACTTTCGAAATAAACTTAAAATTTGATCATATGCAGTATCAGAAAGTATTGTACGTAACATTCATGCATGTACGTACAGTACATTTGGTAATTTTGCGAAGTTGTATGAATTATTAATTTTAAAGAAAATTGCTTCATTATCCGCAGTTGATCATTGCCACAGTGCAAGGCTAGGTGTTTTTTTTTTTATTACGTAGACACATGATAATTTTACGTATAAGGTTTATTTGTTAATGTAGCGATAATTGAACAGTATTAAGTTGGTAAGACATAAATTATAGTTCGGCCGAAAAAACGGTTAATGAATTCCGTGTATGAATATTTCCGGCAATTCTATACATTTCTACTAAACGATAGATAGTTCGTTAAATTAGAATAATTAAATAATTACTTGTTATTTTATTTGTTCATGGTCAGCGCAATTGGGTTAAACTCTCCGTTATCCTTATTTATATGTTACCGCTTTCAAACTTTAATTTTTTTGGCCATCAATATCTAAATTAGCAAAAAAGAAAGTGTCACGTCAAACTTGAATATTTTACTAAACGGTATCAAAAATAATAGAGTGAAATATGTAATAATTATTACCGTACAAGCGTGAAATAACGCACAGGGGTTTAATTCAAAATTTGGCCTAAATTTAGCTTAATTCGGGCCAAATTTCAAAATAACGCCCCTGCGCGTTATTTCGTGTTTGTATGATATCTACATATTCGGCTAAAGCAGATTAAGATTTAATTATAGTACTAGTAAAAAGTAATCATAGATTTCAACGTTAAATATTTTATTTATAATTAAAAATACTGTCAAATAGAATAATTATCCATAAAATAAATTGCAAACTCAAAAATTTGCGGATGTAGCATCAGTATGTGTATTTAATAATAGAGTTCTGACATGATATAAGCTGATTCTCGAGATATTTGAATTTTTTACTTGAAAAAAGTATAATCAGGGTTGCTTAACAAGCCATTAATGGTTTGCAAGTATTTTTATAGGTGGCACAGTATAAAAATATTATAAGATTATAATATAAAAAAACTCTAACACTAACTCTAACCTAACTCTAATTTAAACTATATTTCTCACCCTAACTCTAACTATTTATAAATTTGTTTAAACTTTTTCAAATAGTTATTTTTATATATTATAATCTTATAATATTATATATTGTGCCACCTATACTAAATATTTTACAATAAATGTGATTGTAGCCACGCGTTTTATAAATTAATTTGCTTCATGAGAACATAATTAGGATTTGAATTTATAGATGCTAAATTTTCGGTTATTTCATCTATTTCGCATTCTGCGGCTTATATAGTAAACTGAATTCATATCTATTCAACTTTAAATAAAGCCAATGCTAATTTTAGATAAGGCCAGCCTCAACTACTATAAAATCTACTAGAAAATTATGTTATTTATCAATTTTCACTTTCTTTACGATAATATATAAGAGCTCCATTGGAAAATTTAATTTAGTGAAGATATATATTTAATTTTTTTAAATATAACAATATAAATATTAAATATTAAATAATTGCAAATTATTTTATAGACAAAAATTTTTATAGTTAAGAGAAAATGGTTTATTATTTTATTTTACACAGAAAGTACATCATTTGTCAACACTAGCTATTTTGTATCGAATAAGCAATCATGGAATATTCATTTATTTCATAGTAAACATTTGATAATTCAATACACATTTAATCAGCTAAAAAAACAAAAATTTTTTTTTATTTCATTACATAAGTGCTATACTACATACTTTTACTTTTTATTACTGGACTAGAAATAAACATCATTTTGGATTTAAAGATAGCATATTGAATAATTCATATTGTACAGGAATACCATAAAATCTCGAAATAGTGGGCTTACCCGATAGGCGTTATTTCGAAAATTGCGTCCCAATAACGTCATGCGCGTTCCGAAATAACGTGCACTTCATGTAACATAACAGTTAATTTATAAAGTATATAGTAGTAATCAAATTCCCGAAAATGACCTTGGATCTCGAAATAATTCATATATGCGTATTCGAAATAACGCGCAGATGCCGTTATTTTGAGAATTAACAATCGCCTGGTATTTGGAATTAGAACATATTTTAGTAAAACATAATCTGCTAAAGAGGCAGCACAATCAAAATACTTGCTTATGGCAATAATTTTTAAGTACTGTAAAAAATAACTGTTATGCCAATGAATGTCATTGCAAAAAAATTAGGCACCGAATGTGAGAATATAGAAAATAGTATTGATAAACAAAGCTTCATATGAATAATACTTACCACATTCACTCTAATTTAATGTAAAAAAATAAATAAGCTTGATGCTGAGAGAAGGAACGAATTTGACAAAAAAATAATAATTCACAAAAAATCAATTATCTCGAGAACTATCGATCATGATTACGCGAGATATTGATTTTTTTGTGAATATTATTTCTTGTCAGAATCCTTCCCTTTTCTTAGCACCAAGCCTAAATAAATAAATAAAAAATACAAACCAAAAAAAAAGTGAAGATAATATTGAATATTTATTGTTACATAATAGTTTGATAAATCTCTGATATAAAATAAGGATTATGTTTGTGACAATAAAAAGCTATTAGAAAAGGCCATTAATTTTATGTTTTGTAAAGTTTAATTGTCGCTGTTTCGAAATGGTTGAAAATAACTAACAAACCACTTTTTTATGAATATCACGAATGCTTGAATACGTGATTACATTGGCATAATAATAATTACTATACCAGATACGTACGTACGTACGTACGTACGTGCATAATTTAGAATCAATTTATCAATGTGATAATTGTACCAATGTAATCGAGTATTCGAGTATTCATGATGTTCACAAAAAAAAAAAAATTTTTTTTCAACCATTCGAAAACAGCGATAAAAATATTTATTAACTCATCTAACTCATCATTTATACAACATATAATGCATAACTTACAAAAGCGAACAATAATATGGCCCCAGAACAAAATTGACTAATCTTAGATGTAGTTTTAATAGGCTTTATTGCTATGTTAAGCCATTGCCCAATTTATAGTTGAGGTTAAAAAAAAAATCTGTGATTATCCATATTCTACAGGAAGTACAGAGTATTTTGGATATTAAAAAATTGTATATCATATTTTTGATTGTAAAATAGATGAAGTATTTACAATAAGTTAATAGCATTTATAACCAAACAAGTTTCATTGATATTTAATGATAACAAACACTTTAGTACCTATCTTAATATTTGAATGCTATAGGATGATTGAAAAGGTCGATTTACATCATATGAAAAGTATTATTGCTGATATTGTTGTCCTCTGAAGGTAAAACATAAAGAACTCCAATCTTCTTCCGTAAAGCTAACCAAGTTAAATGGATTCTGGTTAAGTAGTGGAAGAGAGTTCGATCTCGAATATTGATAAATAACAGGTTCAGGTTCCTGTTGTAATCTTAATTGACTGGGTGAAATGTGAGAAGGAATAGTAACCACTTCATAGGGATCATAATTGTGTTTTAATGGCCTTTTACGAATCTCTGACTGATGCTTAATTTTTGGTTGATAACGCTGGATGTGAAGATCATTACAACGTTGTGCCTGTAAAATGAAATAAATATTTAGAATTCTTTAATACATCTATTAAATATCCACGTGCAAAGTTGCGTAGTAAGTTTAAGTTATCCACATACTAAATCGTCATAAAATTGCTTCTCATCAAGAGAAGCGTTATGCCAAAGAACTCCTGCGATACGACTAATAACACGCATGTTACATCCAGTCCCAATACGTTTAATCTCTTCGTGAATATTCTTTCGAAAGAGAAGAAAACTATTTGGGGACCTTCTTGGCTTACGTGAGTTAGTAGTACTAATAGAAGGAAGGAGTTCTTCAGGCTTATTGTAGAAAGGAGGGAAGATTCTATTCCTGTTTAATTTTGGGATCAAATTATTAGCAATATCTGCGATAGAAAAGTTGGATGTTGTCATGGTAAAATTTCTTCGCAGGAATAGAAGCAAATTCTTCGTCTAAAAAATACTTATATAAATAGTTTCGAGAATTTATTAAGGAAATAAATAGTGCATAATGCATAATTCTATATATATATAACTATTATTTTATTGTTCTAAAATTGGACCAGTAATTTGCCAATTATTTAAACGCGTACAGTATCAGGATAAGCAAACATTTATCAGAACAAATATCCCTAAAGGTGATAACAAGAATATCGCATATATTATTCGAATACAAATCTATTTTGGCAAAAAAAAATAACTCCGATTTTTATTGAACTAATCTGAAAGAAACATATTATTAAGCTTGGCTAGAACTTGATTATAATCCGGAAATACCGGAGATTTGGATTACGCGACTTGTTCCAAATAATTCATTCTATGCTTTTCGCTTTAACCAGCCAATCATGTGGATTTGTGCAAGTCATCAGCTATCAGCTGTACGACCCGTGCCACTCTATCCAATTTAAGTAAATTTATTACATACGTAACATTAATTTTATATATTAATTGTGGCTTATTTCCCTTTTTTGTCTATTCAATCGATACGTACTCCAGTGCGATTTAAGAATATAACCACTTTATGCCGGTGTGATTTATATCCAAACGAGCACATCAAAATATTATAAAATACTAAATGTAGTGAATTATTTATTCTAAAAAAGATTTACTGTCTACTACTACTCCGAATTAGAATATAAAAAATATTAGTCTAAAAGTAGTGTAATCAAATATATTCTATGATTTTAATTAATCTGGCAGTGACTCTAGAGTGGTGCTACTCTAGCAGAGTATATACTGTACTACATAGCCATATTAGCAACTCCGAATCTAACGCCGCCACTTAATCAACTAGGAATTCTGGTTTCAAATAAGCTACACTATTTTTTGCATTTGATATTAAACAGTAAATCCGAAAGATGGCATCAGTGAATCGGTCTTTGAGTTGGATCATCATGATACCTATTGTGTTTCTTCGGTTTATTTTGTATTTTGTGGGCGCTGTCTCACTGCAGTCTCTAATTCACCAACTACGGCTGAACTGTAAACATTGTGTTATAATTATTTAAACATTCATTTTATTCTAACCAGTATAGGGTAAAGGTTTGATTTTTATTGGTGATCGACAAGAATTCTGATTGGCTAAAATTAAAGATTTACCTTTTACGGGTTGTTTGTAAAACAGATTGATAAATTCGAACATCATTAATTTCTTTTAACTTGCCAACATGAATTTCAGAACTTATTTCATAAGTACATTGATTTTAATAACCTGTTTCCTAAAAAAGTTAAAAATTCAATGCAATTACTTTGTATTGCATACCAGAATTGTCAGAATCGGAATATCGGATCTAACGAAATAGTGATCTGAAAGAGGTTTTTCAAAGCATGTTTGATATGATTGTGATGTTGTAATGATGCACAACCATTATAGCGATATTTAATTAGAAATTTTGAAGACCAATAGTATTAGTAATAATCTAATGAATTATTCACACGATCCCTCTCGATGTAATTAATTTTGTTTGTGTAAATATTCAAATATTACGATAAATTAAAATATTAATTATAATTGACGTTTGAACAAACGCCTTTATCTTATTACCAACTAGCGATTATTACATATATTTCACAAGATCGAGACAAAAAAAAAAAAATAACAAAGGGATAAAGTTCCATCCACAACAATTCTAAGTTCTGTTCGTCTTTTTCAAACTTGCTACAAACCACAAAAAAAAAAACTGTTCTGTTTCAGGTTTTACAAACTTTCATATATTTTTACAACAAATTAGCTTTTTTGCCTACAACGACAAATAAAGAAAATGTTGAATTTGAATGGTAATAATATGAGGTCGTTGGAACCTGCTTTATTTCAATTAACCGGTTTAAACCGAATGCAGATCGGTTATATTAGATCCGGTTAATCGGTAATGTGTTAATCGGTTAATCCGATTAATCGGTTATATTAATCCGGCTAATCCGATTGATCGGTTATATTAATCTGGCTGAATTCGATTACGGTGGCACCTGGTAAACAATTAACCGAATGATTTTTCGGCCGATTCAGTTAGATTGGTATATGCTTTTGTATCAGGTACTAAATGTACCCTTACAATCATTTGAACGTTAGCATCAATATTAGTAATAATAATACAGTATCTTGATCCATTGAGAATTAGCTGGAAACTTCGTTTCCGCTTATTCACATATGGATCAGGGTATTATTCATTAATCCTCTGTGATCTTGATATAGTGATCGGGGGTTATTAAATTTCAGCTGAATGCTTACCCAACAATTTTGTTGTGTTTAGTTTGTACGAAATTTATGGAAGGCTGCTCTTGTCAACCAATAAACATTAGCAGGAAATATTAAAAAAGCTTTGGATATAAATTAGACTTTTATTACACGAATTGGCGCAAATATTAAAAAGACAGTGTATATATACAATTATTACTTTTTATTATATCATTCAGGTTTAATATACGCGGTCTTCCTAAAAGTGACAGAAGTTTTTCAATATGCCCGTATCTTTGAAAGTGCTTGAGAACCTGACTTATAGAAGGTATACTAACACCTAAGTGTTAACGATTTTCAAACTTTTCGGCAATTATTTTTGTGCACGTCAATTTGATTTCATTAAAATAAAAATATCTCGACAACTTACCAAGCAAATTGACCTTTTTTTATTAATCCTAGAGATTTCTAGAATTAAAATCAAATTTGCTTAGATAGTTGTTCGTTCAAAGTTCTGTAAATTTTAAAACACCTATGCATAGTAAGGAATAACTTTGAACAAGGATACCCAAGCGAATTCGATGAATTTCTTTTTATTTTAATCCTATACATCCAGAATTAAAAAAAATTCATCGAATTTGCTTGGGTGATTGTCAAGATATCTTCGCTCAAAGTTTTTAAAAATTTTACTATTTCTAACTAATAGTTAAATTTTGGCTAGACTTTGAGCACAGATATCTCGACAACACTCAAGCTAATTTAATGAATTTTTTTTAATTATAGAAATTTTAGAAATTCTAGTATTAAAATAAAAAGAAGTTCATCGAATTTGCTTGGGTAGTTGTTGACAGTGTTGTCAATAAACATGGACATGGACATTAGACACTGTTTATGGACTGTCTATGGACTGTCCATGTCCAATAATTTCTTGGACATATGTCCATATACAACACTGGCTGTTGAGACACTTTATTTAATTTTGTTTTTTATGAATTAATGTACACA
Source organism: Dentiscutata erythropus (assembly GCA_910591965.1). Lineage (NCBI taxonomy): Eukaryota > Fungi > Glomeromycota > Glomeromycetes > Diversisporales > Gigasporaceae > Dentiscutata > Dentiscutata erythropus. The sequence continues at coordinate 123 of CAJVPY010006624.1, read as the reverse complement.
AACTGATGTGCAAAAAAAAAAAATTTGCCAAATTTTTTCAGGTGTTATTAGGGCTGTTAAAAAGCTTGTTGGACCCGGTTCTTGAGTCGCCTTCACACGGACTTTTCAGGACTGACTCAAACC
>CAJVPY010006623.1:0-10355 GCA_910591965.1 Dentiscutata erythropus | reverse complement strand
GGGGGTCTTAGCAGGATTTGATGGGTTGGGAGCTAAGACTTTTTGAGTGCCTTCTATAGAGTCGCTCACCGTATGCCTGGCTTTCACGGCTGTGCAAGAAACCAGAGTCTGCTCTGTACATTGAGTCTGACCGTCATTAATTGGTTTTTCCACGTAAATAGGCTTTTCTACCCGTCTACTTACATCATTCTCTTCCAAAAATGGCCCATTATTAATGGAGAACATCATTATTTTGGAGGCGGTAGTTGCATTAATGTTGTCTATTGAAGGAAAATTTAAAAAATTTAAAATAAAATAAATTATATTTTAACAATAATATTATAATTGTTTAATATATTCTATTGCTTCTTGAAGTTTTTGATTTATATTATTATTATTATTATTATTATTATCACTATCACTATCATTATCATTATTACTATAATTATTATCTAATTCTTCATTTAAATCTTCTTCATCTATATCATTATTAGTTAATTCATCATTACCAGTTTTTTCTAATCTTTTTATAAATGAGTTAATATTTGAAAAAATCTCTTTTTTGTAATATTGTAAACAATAATTACATGCTAAATGTAATTGTTGATAACAATTTGTATGATATGCATGTTCACAAATATATACTTTTCCATTTAATTTACTAAATGATTTTTTACATTTATTACATGTATTTTGTGTTGGTTTAACTGATGTAAGGTAACCAGTTGGAAGACATTTAGAATCTACATTTTCATTTAATCCAACTATAAAATATTGAGTAGTTTTTTGTATTTTTTTGCTCTTATTAAGATTAAGATAAACTTTTTGAAAATGGTTTATCAAAAATAAACTACTTTTTTTGTTAAATAATCTAATTGTTTAGAATTATATATATATGATTTTGATGATTTAAAAATATTAAGTTGAGTTTTGTTACGATTATAATCTAATATATATGCTTGTTGTTTAATTTCTTTAATAGTATTATGTAAATTAATATTTGCTCGAAGATGACTATGCATATTTTCTACAAAATAATCATTAAAATTAACTAATTGATTAGATAATACTTCTGCTAATAGATGATTTGTATCACTCCAATAAAAATAATCTGAAAGAAATACTAAAGATGCTTTGTTATAATTTTTTCTTTTCCATCTTAATGCAAATGTCCATAATCTAAATATAGTTTCAATATATTGATCAAATAAACCTGATCTAAATAATATAGCATATATATCTAATGCTGCAGATATTAAATTATTTAAAATATCTAATAGCATTCGATATTCTATATCTTTACATGTAACATCAAATTTAGCTAATATAATATGAGCTATAGCTTTCTATCCTTCATGAATTAATTCTAAAATTAAATTAATTCTCCATAGTCTTGGTTTTTTAGCTAATTTTTTTTATTACCAAAAACAAAATGAAAAAATTGTTCAAAAAATTTATAATGAACAAGAAATACTTGTTCTTGAAAATTTAAAGAAACATGAAGTGGACCTAAAATTGGAATAAAATTTTTAACATTTTCTGGTATTAAATTTGGATTTAATCTAGATTGTGTTATTATTTTTCTAATAAATAATTGTCCTGGCCAATCTGCAATAACTGGTATTATATTATTTTTTACATAATATGATAATATATTAATATTAGTAATCATTTTAAGAGCTTTTAAATAATTATTCATTAAATGTAAATTTGATTTTTTAACTTTAACAACTCTTATATTTTTCATAGATCTTTTTTCTTTACGCTCTTTAATTGCATTATCATATATATGTAAAGTTAATAAATCAATATGATTTTGAGAATTAATTTGAAAAGTTCTAAAAGATATTCATTCCATTTTATATTCATTATAACTTTTATCAAAACAACTATTATATTTAAAAGTTAAATCTAGTTGGTTCAATATTTTCTGGATTAAAAAATGAATAACCATTTAAAATTGCTAGAACTGGCTATTGATTTTCAATTAATTTAGTTACACATATTGCTAAATGATTTGCAGTTGAAAGTGTTGTATTATTTGGTTGTCGTAAAGTATGAATATTATGAAAATCATCAATATTAAAACAATGAAAACTGTTTATCTAAATATAATTTATAAATAAATTATAATTAATAAATTTATATTAAAATTAGAATAAATCTATTTGTAACAGTATGTTATATAACAGGTATATTTTAAATTTGCTATAACTCAAAATTTTACTAAAGTAATCTCTTTTGTACTACTAACAAAAAAATGCTTCTTTCGCAATTTTGTATTAATTTTAATACTAACTTTAAATCTAACTCTATCACTAATTTTAACACTAATTTTAACACTAACTCAACACTAACTCTACTCTAATACTAATATTAACACTAACTAAACATTAATACCTGTTATGTAACATGCTATTACAAATAGATTTTTTTTAAAAATTATTATAATATAAAAATTTATTTACATATGAATTAAAATATTTATTAATTGTAATTAAATAATTATTTTTAATTTTTTCTCTATAATTATATAATGTTTTGAATTTATAGTTATTCTAGCTTTCATAAGAAAATCAATTCCAGTTGTACTTAATCCACAAGATGATAAATATAAACTAAGATCAGTTTTATATTTATTAACATTTTGACTACATAATCCAGCTAAAAGATGACATTGACTAATAATTTGTTGTTGTGCTTTTTTTTTATTTTTTTCAGTTCTTCTTTTAGGAACTAATACACTTGTCATTTCATCTAAAAATCTAGTTAATTGAGGTTCTTCTGTTTCAATTAGTTGTTTAAAACAATTTGGATCTAATATATAATCATTATGTTGTTTTTCATATTTATATAAAACTTTTGTTAATAATTGTAATTGATTAGAAAATATATTTTGTGATGCTATAAAATAAAGAAATTTAAATTATAAATTATACTATAATATTATATTTTAATATTTAAAAGTTATAATAATAATAATAATAAATTTACATTCTTGTATTAAACTATTATTGTTATTATTTTGAGTTTCATAATTAATAATACTATTAATTAATTTGTTAAAATTTGTTCAATCAATAAATACACCATTATCAACAATTTTTATCTTTATATTTGAAAAATTATTCAATATATTTTTGTTCTAAATAATCAGTATTATCAACTGGTGTATTATTTGAAATAATTTCAATAGTTTCAATAATATCACCTAAATCTATAAAAATTCTAGGTTTTTTATTTTCAGATATTTGAGTTGCAACAAAGTTAACTATACTCATATAATGTTCAAAACAAATTTAATCTTGATTAACTTTTAAATAATTATATTGTGAATCAAAATACTTATCAGTTTTATCTTTAAGATCTTGTGTTACATTTCTAAAAAATTTAACTGAACTAATGCAATCCTTAACAGCACAAGGTCTTGTAAGCTTTTGACGAGGCATTTTAAAATTTAAACTATATACTGTATTTATAAATTTATAAATAGTAATACAGTATTTAAAAAAATTATTAATTTATACTAGTGTTTATATACAGTTATTAATTTTTGATTTATAAATTTGTATAATATAACAATCAAATAATTTTTATAAATGAAAAATTAAACCTTCATTTATAATTAAAGTAAGAGTAGGTTTGAAATTGGAAAAGAATTAATTTGTATCAATATTTTGCAAAGTTTTTTTTGTTAGAAGCCAAAAGGTAGTTTAATAATTAAAATTTTGAGATATAGTTAGTTTTTTATATACTCATATACAAACAAATAGAAATTGCCTATCTAAAAATATAAAATTATTTACACAGATAACAGGTTCTTATATAATTTTTTAAAAGTAAATCATTACTAAATAAAATTTATTTAATATAATTTATAAGTATTTACCGTTACATATAGATTTGCCTTATTTTATTGACAATCGTTTTATTAATAGCTCATTTAGCCAACATCTTATCAAATAACAATTTACTAAAAAAATATATTTGTAAAATACTAACTCTGTGATGTTGGCTAAATGAACTTTTAATAAAATTGTTGTGCTCCAAAAAGATCATTAGAGTCGGGTTTAGGATTGAACCCAAACCCAATCTGCGTAGATCAGATCATAATTTATTATCATAAAATTAATTCATAAAATTAAATAGCACTTTGAAGTTTCTAATTATTCAATCTAATGTCCTGTAATAGCAAAAAATAATAAAATATTTGTTGAAGTCCAAGTAAGCCTTCAGAAAAAAGTCTACAATGGCATTTATTTCGAAAAGTAATAGGATATCAAGCTCAAATTGAGTGAATTCAATGAAAAAATATATATATTTATTGATTCGAACTAATGTTATTTGATTTGAGTCAAAAAAATTCATTTAAATATTTATTGATTTAAATTGATATGGGTTGATGAGAATAATTTCAGATTCAGGTTTTAGTTCAAATCACCCAACCCTTCTGAACTAACCAACCTAAACAAGTTTAATATTTTTTACAAAATAAATAACTTAAATATTATCATGTAGAATTAGAGATGGAAAAAATGCACATTTTATAATAACATGCGCATAAATGTGCATGTTATATAAAATATACATGATATAATTTTTTTTGATTTTATATTTTCCCTCTGGAAAATATCGGATACTTGCCAAAAATTTTTCCTGACCCTTCTAATCTTTATGCTCATTCATTTTCTTTTCAGAATTTTTCAAAACTTCTGCATTCCTATTTTTTAATTTTGTCTGGCATTATATATCTTGGCCTAAATTAAATATACTTCAATTTTTCTATATAAAATTTAGATGGGATAAAATGCATATGATTCTAAATCATGCACATAAATACACACGATTGAGGAATCATGCACATGCATAAAATCCATCTCTACGTAGAATTATGTTTTTCGAATAGTCTATTTAAGTGTTACCAAGAGAAAAAGCATTAATTAAAGTGTCTTTTCTCTTGGTATCGCTCATTTTAAATATCTTAATGTTAGATAACTGTTACATTATTTAAAATCAATATAGATAAAAGAAAAAAAGGAAATAAATATACTTACTTTAAATATCATATTGCTTTATTATCATCATTTTTTTTAAAAATAAATATCTTGATTTACAGATGGTTGTTATTGATTAAGTTGATAAATTAACTTTTGAATCATAATAATTCTTGAATACTCTAATTATGTACTAACATACCAATATACAGTAATATCAAATCTTAAACTTGTAGACTGGGACTAAGAGTCACAATCATTATATAGCATTTATCAGCAACCAAAAATATTTAGACGAATTCAGGCAAATTAGAACTTCTATAGTTGGATTCTTTTCAATAATAATAAAAAAGTAAATGAATAAATAATGGTAAATACTGTATTAAAAAGTCAGTAAAATTTTTGCTATATACCTTGAAAATGACCTTATAGTATCATGTACCATAAGGTCATTTTCAAGGCAAAGACCTATATACTCTTTGTTTATGAAGCCAATTTAGTAAGTCATAAAGCCAGATTTTTCGACCCTATATATATATTCTGGGCTATAAATTTAATTCAATCGTCTTGAAATATCTAGAAATAATTTAATTTAATTAGCAGTGAAAATTTTCTTAAAAGCTTATGAAACCAGCATATTAACATACTATTAAGCAATTTTATTATGAATAAGTATCGTTTTCTCAAACTTATTTTTTTTTTACTTCGAATTAGCAGAAACTAAACAAAAAACTTATACTAAACTTATTTTTGACAATTGAATTTAAAGCATTGTAGTTGAGAGAGTAACACTTATTCATAATAGAATACAATATTGTTAGCTACAGTGTTTTGAGGTAATAATATTTTTTTTCAATATTTCATATACTATCCAACCCGGTTGTTGAAAATATAGAGCTACAAAGTATATTAGTTTAGATATTTAGGCTTAGAAATCTTGACAAATCTTGACGAAGTTTGTTCTAATAATTTAGTGGTTTAGATGTGTTAGAAGCTCACTGAACCACCAATAATATAAAATAAACAAGCCCTATAATTTATTAACACCTACTTTTACTCTTATGAAAACTCACTGGGGAAAGCGATTGAAAACGATTAGATAAAGATCTCTATTAGAGGCACTCAAAACGAAGATATTTTACTAATAAATAGAGTACCTTTAGTTTAACTTATTATGAGTAAGCAGATTGTAAATTTGCCAGTTTTTAGACTACAATCGTATATCAAATTTCCAATTGACCATATAAATAGTTTGTGTAACACTGATTTCAGAATCTATCAGATATGAGTTTCTTATACGCTTCTTTTTTTTATTAATATATATTTTCACTTACGCATTACGTAATATATGAGCATGAAAATATACATTGACATATGCATATCACATCTTCCAATCCAGTCTGTTTTAATTTAGAATTTTTGAATTGTGTCAACGTTTTCCATAATAAAGCGAATATTTTGGAGAAATTTTTCAAAAGTTATTAACATTTACTATATTGAATCTTTATAGCTAATAAATCACTGAATTGAAAAAATGTTAGATATATAATCCCATACGTACATCGTATATTCTAGTCTGCTCTGAATAGCAATAAATTAAATGAATTGCAAAAATTTTTTTCTTTTTTTTTTCTAAAACTGCTCTTGTCAGCCAGTGTATTTCACTTAAAATATAAAGTTCTTCAACATATTAAATTGTTTGAGATTTAATTACTTGACTTGCAAGCTTCCAAAGTTTTATTCACCAGTAATTGGTAGAGATGAGCACGTGCGAGATTTTTAATATGATCCCAGATAAAATTATCTAGCTGGCATTACCTTATCATCTGGCTGGCATTAATATAATATCTAGCCTGCATTAACGCATGAGCATTATTTTGAATTTAACCCGAATTAAGCTTAATTCAGGCCAAAATACGAAATAACATCATATAAGACTCTAGCGTAACCAATAAAAAAATTTTGCTATCATGTGATATGTCGATCAACTACTACAGTCTCAGATATTACCAAATTTGGATAATGCAGATCATATCTTTTTTTGTATAATTAGAAAATTCTAGACAATTCTATTTAAATTTATTTTGATCTATGATGATCTTTAGAGCTAAATTTGCATTCAATCATCTTTTATCTTTGTATTTAGTAAACAGCTGCCTTTTAAAGCTCTCGGGATTATGCGGGATTCCTGGACTATATAGTCACAGGACAATCTATATTAAAATTAATTCGAAGATTTATTATTAAATGAATTTTTTTTTAAAAAGATAAAAATACTATGTTTTTTAATTCTAGAATAGTCTTTTATTAGTGATAGGCTGATTTCCTTATTTGATAATATCCAAGACTGTACTATAAATAGGTACGTACGTTGTTTTTTTAGCGTGTTTTTTTTCGTTGTTTTTTTTTCATTGTTTGTTTCTTTTTCATTGTTGTTTTTTTCATCATTTTGTTTTTTTCATCATTTTTTCTTTTGATTTAGGTTTAGATTCTTTTATGGTTTTTCTGTCATTCTTCATTATTTTTTTAGTGATTACTTGGTTTTTCTATTGATGCTTTGTTCTTTTTAATACTTTTTTTGCATTCTTTTTTTTTTAGGTTAATATTTTTCTTTCATTGCTGGTTTCTTTTTTCCCCACTTTTTTATTGCTTTTTTGATGCTTTTTTTGCCACTTTTTCATTGCTTTTTTAGTGATTTTTTCAGTACTTTTCTTATTTTTTTTGGGGGAGACTTTCTTGTCATCTTTTAGTGGTCTTTTTATCATTCTTTTGACAATGCTTTCTTTGGTTCTTTTTACTAAAAATCTGGCATTATAGTTTGGGTTGGGTTAGGGTAGGTAATGCATCTACAAAAGTTGTTTTTTTCTATAATTTTTACCAAGAATTTAATATTGTAGTTTGTAGTTGAGTTAGGGTTAGAGTTAGAGCAAAGTTTCTATTAGCAAAATTTTGTGCAAAGCATTTTAATTAGACCACCAGGATGGTTTTATATAAATTTTGTTATTTTTGTTTTTTTTTTTTTTGTAAAAAAAATTATTAAATTTTAAATAAAAAATGGTTTTAAATAAATATTTTATAATTTTTTTTTTTTTTTTTAAAAAAAAATATATTTTAATGTATCATATCATTAATGTTTATTAAAAAAAAAAATTTAATTAGCTAGCACTTGACTTGTAAATTTTTTAAGTTGCTAATGCTAAAGGGGTTATAACACCATGCTTCTATTTCGAAAATTTATAGTAGAATAAGAAATTTGATTTTTAATAATAATTTTTGCATAGTTTTTTATCAGACACGAAAAATTAAGAAACCTGCAGATTTGTGATTCTATCCTATACATGACATGCGGGGTTATTGAAGAATCTGTAATTTGCCCATCTCTAGTAATGGGTTTTAGAATTAATGATTCGACGTCTGATTTTAAATAAAATAAGTAACATATTTATTTCGAAAGAAATGATATAAATTCTATTTTTTAGACCAGACCAATTTAATTCTTTGTTTAACATAACCCCTTCCCCCTATTTTTTAAAATTTATATGAACTTAATACATATTAATAATAATTAATAGTATTTGCTCCCCCCCAATCTTTTAAATTTTATATAAATAAAATTGCAGTATTAATAATTTTGTTTTTTCCCTAATGCCCATCTCTTTTTACAATTATTTTATATTATATTAAATGAAGAATTAAGTTGGTTTGGCCTTAAAAGTCGATATTATGAATAGTAGTAAAGTATAGTTTAGTAGAGTAGTAGAGTATAATACAAAAATTGCATTTGAATATATAAAACTTGCATACTATATTTATAATATATATTATATATAAAATAATATAGTATATTTATAAAGAATTTAATTTTATATGACCTTACAAAAATTCTACTATAATTAAATTATACATATATTTTGAAATCATGCACATTTTATCCTTTATATAAAAAAAAAAAAAAAAAATTACTAAGCTCAAAATAACCAGTTTAAAAAGAAAAAAAAAAAAAAGATAAGTTACAAAAAAAATTTAAAAAAAAACTTAAAAAAAAAAAAAAAAATACTTGTTCTAATATCAATTTTCTTTTGCTTTGATTTTTCTTCACTTTGATTTTTCTTTGCTTTGAATTTTTTTTGGTTTAATTTTTCTTTGCTTTGATTTTTCTTTGCTTTGATTTTTCTTCAACATCAATTTTTTTTAGCATCAATTTTTCTTTGGTATTAATTTTCATTTTGCTGTTCTATTAAAAAATTTAGAAATGTTGAAGATTTTGCGAATTGTATACTCTTACAAATTAAGATTTTACAAGATAGCTTTATTATAGTAATACAAAAACTATCACTGTTATTTTAAATCTTTTTCATATATACAATTATGCTAGTTTACTGATAATTAATTAATTTACATTTTTGAGCTACTTAAACTTTGAAAAAAAATTTTTTTTAATCAAATAAATTATATGATTACATAGCTAACCAATAATATTAATTAAAACCATGCAATAACTAATAATAACTAATTTACAAAGTTGTTTCAACTAATTAAACTTTTTACCAAAGATTATTGCACTAGAAAATTTCTCAAAATCCAAATAGAAGCCCTTAAACTTTAACTTGTTGACTTTAATTATTGCTCTTTCTTACAATTTGCTAATTCAATTGAATAAACCTTTGTTCTCTTAAAGTCATTCCATATTCTTTTAATGCTAAAAGGTATTCTTTATATTCAAGTTTATTAATATTTGAGCTTTCTTTTTTATCACTTTCGTTTGAATCCTCAGAATTAATCATAACTACTTCAGATTTTTTTTAGTTTTTTTGCAGGTTTTTTTTTTTATTTTTGATAGTTTTTTTTTGAAACTTTTGCAAATAGTTTAAAAAAAATTTAAAAAATAAAAAAATTTTATATAATTAAATTATTTGTTTATCTTTACATTTATTTGATAAAATATTGTAGCTAATTAAGCCTTTGTCTCATCCAGAATGAGCAAAAATAAATAGGCGTAAACCTCCGCAAGTTTTTACGCGAGCGTAAATTTACGAAAATTTACGATTAGTTTGGAGTATTACGTAGGTGTAATAATTACGAAAGTTTATGCTATAGTAACTCTGGAATATTACGTAAGTATAATAATTACGAACATTTACAGCATAGTAAATTTAAATATGGCGAAACATAAATAGTCGAAAACTAGCGAAAACATGCGTAAAACTATGAATATTTACGAATAGTAAAAATCAAATCAAGCGAAAACTTGCGTAAACTTGCGTAAAGTAATAAGAGATTACGTATAAAAATATCAAAAAGAAGTAAAAATATCAATTATAAATCAAATAAATTAATAGTATAAAATTTCAAATGTAATAATTTTATTGTTTTCGTAAATAT
>CAJVPY010006622.1:0-10356 GCA_910591965.1 Dentiscutata erythropus | reverse complement strand
TTTTTACTTTTATGTATAAGTAAAGGTTTTAATTATGTTGTCAGGCTTAGGTGGAAGAAGTTTGAAAGAAGGAAGAGGTGGTCATGACAGGTGGCAAGATTCACTATTGAGAGCCGGGTCATATCTAATTGCAGGAGAGGTCCGGAAAGAGAGAAATCTTGCTATAGCAGGTCGAATATAGGTACCAAGTTGGTAACCGGATTAGTCTTAACTTGTAATTTAGATAACAATATAGGCTATGGCACTTGTCGTTTAGAGATAGTTCTTATACACTATTTGCTGACAAGTTTAGAGTTTATCACTTACCTTTTGAAATGTCTAGTTGTAAAATTTTACATATTCTAGAAGAATTGTATAAAGCCTAATAAAGCTAAGGCATGATTGCCGAATTATTAAAAAAAAAAAAAAAGAATTCAGGTTTTTAGTAATAAATATTATATTTACCTACTTTACACATATCTAACTACTCTTTAAAATATATATTATAATTTTTTTATATGTATTTATTAGCTTATAAGCTTTTTATATAAAGCTTTTTCTCTTTTTCTAATAATATTAAATGATAAATCTTTTTAAAAAGTATATATTTTAATTGGTTAATTATCATAAAAAATCATGGGTAGATCTACAAAAATTAGCCAATTATATAAATATCTGCTATAAGGTATTACTCCTACATATCTTCTGCCTTTATAGGATTCACTTTCACCCTAATATCTACTTTATTTTTCTCTTTATATGCTCTTAGACTCCAAACCCCTAGTATATGATTTTATAACACATGTTTTTTCTTTTGGTGTGACTCTGGTGGCCACTTTGGTTAACTTTTTATTTTAAGAGATCTAGTCCAAACAATACTCTGAAACCAGCATCAGGAGAATTAAATAAGTGCAAATCTGCAAAAACCTGCAAAAATGCAGATTTTTGCAGAATTTTTGCAAAAAACTGCAAAATTTTTTATATTTTAAAATTTTGTGCAGAACTGTATTTTAATTTCTGTGGCTATAGCTAGTAAGTCTGATGTTTTGCACAAATTTTCATTTAATTTATTATTTCATTTTTTTGCAAATCTGTGCAGAATAGCACTAAAAAATTTCTCTCAATAAGTGCTATTCAAGTTTCATTTTACAGCATTGTTGTTACCTTCCTACTCGGGTTCTCCCAAATGAGTTTTCAGATATTCTGGCTTTCTAGAATTTATATAGCATTGACTTATTGTAGATTTGTATCTGATAATTACAAGAATATATTTCTCTGCATAATCTGTATAATCCTTATTTTCAAATATTATTGTATAAAATTTATTTTAAATATATTAAATTTTGATAAAATTAGATTAGACACTAAAGATTTAAAATTAGAGGTGCAGTGACTTAGTGTAGTGGTCTAGTCGTCACTCTTTCCAAGTGGCAGATCTAGAGTTCAAATCCCACTAGCGATGAAATTTGAAAAATAGGTCTGTGTTCGGTTGATGGCTATGCTTATCGGTTGGATCTAGAATTAAATTTGTAACTTTAGTCACACTATTTATTTGGCGCAATAAACCTGAGGAACTGGCATAACTGAAAACCCATTTGGCAAGTCCCAAATTTGGAGGTAGCAGTAATCTTTAATAGTATTACAGGAGGGCTGAATTCGAACCGGGGCCCGAGATTGGAGAACCGAGCGACCAGATCCGCTGCCGGAAGACATACTAGCCAAACTGCTGGGTTGTTATACCAGAGAAAAAGGGCATATGCTCCGAAAGTATGAACCAAGGGAGGATGTCCTTCAGGCACCTAAAGTCTGAGCAGACCAACCCTTTCAGGTTGCCGGCTAGAAGTAAAAGAGGAACTGATAAAGAATCTGAATAAGGAGATGGTCCAAATGTAGGTATCGGGGTTGTTGTGAACTGAATAAGGGCAAGAAGTATATAATGAGTGCCTAGTTAGAAAGGTTGGTACTTGAGAAACGCCTGTAAAAAGGCAGCACCCCAAAAGGTAGCATGAGATACTAATACGGAATGGCAGGTCAATATGTACTAATTAGAAAGAAGTTATAGAAACATGCAGGTGAATACATGTGTGGGATATGTATCGCTCTGTTAGATTTACCTTGAGGATAGATTAGCTATATATAGTTAGTTAGTCTTAAGACAGGGACTAATAAATCAAATTGTGGTTAGTAAGTCCTAAGGTAGGATGTGAAATCCACATGAAGTAGATACCAAAATTTACTTACATATAGTGAGAAATACTCTGGGTTAGAGGGGCGATGGCGGGTAGTTGTAACTAGATGGTTTAAATGGGTACCGCCTAGTTGGGATGCAGGTATGGCAGATAGTGTAGAATTTTCGGGCAGACTACTTAAATTAGATACTCAAAAGGTGCATGTGTGGCTTAATATACCATCATTGTAACTACCACTGTCTGGTTCTCTAATAAAAAGTCTCCAGGCCAAAGAGGTCACCTTAATACCAAAAAAAAAAAAAAAAACTAAAGATTTAAAATTTTAGTAGCCAAATTTGCCTGCTAAAATTTATAGTTTAAAAGATAGTTTAAATATACAAATATTGCAGTTGTTATACAGGTTATAAGAGTATATTTTTTCTTTTTTTTTGTTCTAATTGTACTATTTCTTGATAGAGGTAGTTTTTCTTTTTGTCAACTCTCAGGTTTTTCTCTTTGTTTTTCTTTTTTTTTTTATATTGTTATTGTTTTTTTTTTTAAAAAATTTTTCTTTGTTTTATTTTATTTTTTTAATTAGCTTTTTATTTTTTTTTATTATAGATAGTTTTGTATTATAGATATAAAATTATTACTTTATTTTGCTCTTGGTAAAGAAAAAAGATATGAAGAGATTAGCTTCGATAGGCTAACAAAGTTTATCCAACTTGTATACAAGTTGGTGTAACAAGTCACAGCTGGGCACAGTTATCACAGCTAGATAATGTCAGGCCTACAATTGAGAAATAACTTGTTTAGTTTAGAAATGAGCATTAGTTTATGTTCAAGGTAGTTTACCATTACTAATTAAATTAAGTTTTTATTATTTAAGCACCAGCAAGACCATTAAAGCTCTAAAAAAAAAAAAAATAGATTCAAAATTTTGAAAATTAAGCCTTTTGTTTAATTTTACAAAGTACTACTAAAGTACTAATTTAACATATTACAAGATATAAGTATTATAAATTTTTTTATAATCAACAATATACATCATTTTACTTCTATATAAAGCAATTACCAATTTTTATTATAAAATTTTAACTCTTTAACTGCGAACTACTTCTTAATTGTATAAAGTTAAAAAATTCTAAAAAGCCTTAGAGTAATAATAACTTGGCTTAACTCAAGATTGATTGGCTTGTAAATGGCTCAGCTTTGCTTGTTAAGCTAAAAGATCGGCTTGGCTTGATCAGTGTTAGTCATAAACTAAGCTAAGCCGAGCTATTCGCATCGCTAGATATATACAGTAATAATAATCACTAATATAAATCAAATAATAGTAATAGTAAAAACATAAAAATTCAAATCGAAATAACTTTTGAACTAGAAAACCCACGCAAATAATGTTATAGCTATCGGGTTTATTTTAACGTGCTTTTAAAGTAACAATGTCTTTTTATTGCCTGGAGGACTCAATTTTCGATCGTTATTGATATATGCTTAATAAAAATATCAATAACGTAACTTTGAGTTTGTCTGTCGTTATGCAATAGTGATCAAAAAATTTAAAGTTACGTTTTTATATTTTTATTAAGAACGCAACAAAAACGATCATTTTGCACGGAAATTGAATCCTCCGCTATACTCCAAACAACAAAATAAATAAATAAATAGCGTTGTTACTTTAAAGAACATGCTAAAATAATAGATTTTATTGCTATTGCAGTTTGAATTTTATGTTTTTCTATTCCACTATCGTTGAGCATTATGTTTGTAATTAGACTAATATAGAACACCCAAATACAGACAGTTAGTCTTAAGACCGGTCCGGACTTGGGTTGCTCTAAGCCTTAAGACTGGATCGGTCTATACTAGAAAAATCTTAAGACAGAAGACCATAATAGACTTGGACTAAAATTGACCAGACTGAACCAGACCGGACTGTTAACATCCCTACAAAAACCGTATAAAAAACCACCATTTTACTATATATTTTTGCTAAAATCTAATCCTAATATAAACGCTAACTCCGACGTTAATAAACTTTAAAGAATTTTGTTGCAAATCTGCACCACAGGATCAATACGCGCGTTGAGTAATTAGATGTAAATAGATATACTTGTTACTGAAAATTATAACCATTTTATGTAAATACTATATAAAAATTTTTTAAATATCAAAAACTAGTCCACCTGTGAAATGTATTGATGTATTATACTTTAGTTTACACGGTATAGTATATGATAGAATAAAGTAAAATTCTTAGCGAAGAAAATTATTAGTATCGTAATGCCATGTAATTATATCATAAATAATAAATTTTGGGGACTGATTCTATGCTATTCGTACCCTAACTTAATTATCGCATCGTATGATGTCGGGGCTCCAAAATTCAAACTCCGCTACTAGTAAGAATGCTTACTAATCGAAGGCGGTATTTGAATTTTGGAGTTCCGACATCATGCGATGTGATAATTAGCGAAAATTACGCATGAGGGTACGAATAATAATTGCAGCGCACACAAAACAAAAGATTCAGATCTAGTCATGTGAGCTAGACGTTAAGATAATATACAAATGGGTACATGAAATTTTCTTATTTTAATATGATGAAAGCATGTGATCATATGAGTGCGCACATACTGAATTTTTTACACTGGTCTGTATCACTATCACTTCATTTCACTGACAGTTAATTCAGGCAGTTTATTTTACAGTCAATCAGGTTTATTTTATAGATAGTTTTATAGACAGCGGCAGCTCATTTTCTTCTTAATAATATCCTTATTTCTAAACTAATCCTAATGACAGCGGCTAGAATTACTTTGTGTCTGTGAGTTGGTTGGTTGTCTGTAAAATAAACTTGTTTGTCTATGAATTAATTGTCAGTGATCGTCTACGCACCGTACGTAAGTAGTTGCTCGCGTTTGTGCGACGATCAATTGCAATTGCGTGTTGACAAAAAAGGAAACGGATATTGTCATTTTAACAATCTGTGTTCATTTTGCAGATTCTACAGAATTTGATTTGCGAAGGTGATGTGGGATGATTATTTTCTGATTATAAACACGTGATCTTAAATTGAAACTCAATATTCAGTCGAGAAAATAAGAAAATAAACAAAATTTTAAAATTTTACCTGCTCTTTTGTGTTTATAGCAGCCTTTTTTTTATATTCTGATGAATTAATACCTTTTTTCGCGTTTCGCAAAAAATTTCGCGTTTTAAAACGAACTTAGACGCTCAAACCACAATGTCCAAGAATCACAATGATATTTATGATTATAGACACCCACTTTATATTGGTAAGTGGCGAAAGTCTGTCGTGTGCCTAACCAAAGAGTTTGCAAACGACAATTTAGACGAGCCTCATTTGAAGCGAAGAACCACAATTTTGAGCCAATATCCTGAAATTGAAAGACTATACGGATACGACTTCAGTACTGCAGTTATCGCTATTATAAGCACAATGGTTCAAGTGATTGCAACATATGTATTTAGTCACCTCTTGGTTGATTGGAATTGGGCTATTGTCCTTTTTTCATTTGTCATTGGAGGGAGTATGACGCAAATTTATAGCGCAGTAATTCATGAAACAGCGCATTGCCTCGCGGCAAGTACTGAGATGCAGAATCGTATTTTGGGTCTTATTGCAAATATAGCCATACCAATACCTATAGCTATGTCCTTTCGTCGATACCATTTAGAACATCATGCTTTTCTAGGAGTAAATGGGATAGATCTGGATTTACCTTTAAAGTGGGAAAGAGAGGTTATTGGTGGTAGCACAGCGCTTAAATTATTGTTGGTAAGCTTTTATCCCGTAATACATTTTATTCGCATTATAGCTATGTTAAAGAGTCCACAACCGTGGGAGTATATAAATTTCGTTTTTACTTTCTTAATGGATATTCTTATATATCATTACTGTGGCTATCGAGGATTATTATATCTATTTATGTCATTATGGTTTGGTTTTAGCATCCATCCAGCAGCAGCACGTTTTATTCAAGAACATTATACGTTTGATGATGGACAAGAAACCTATTCTTATTACGGAAATCTTAATAAAATATTTATGAATATTGGATATCATAATGAACATCATGATTTTCCACAGGTAATTTCAATTTCATTTATCATTTCTGCTTATTTTATTTTATAAATTTCTTTAATATACACTATTCAAGACAACAAAATGTCGCGATGACGTGATCAGTAATATTTCGTTTTTAACGTTAAGTCAGGTTAAATGCATTAAAATCTCGTTACTGCGACATTCTTATGCTATGAATATCTATGTGCTAATTTTATTTTAATGTAATCTATAAATTTCTATATTTTAGATACCGTGGACAAGACTTCCCGAAGTTCGTAATATTGCAACCGAATATTACGATAACCTCGCTTATCATACGTCGTGGTTTATGGTTCACTGGAATTTTATCTCGCAAAAGCAGTTTGGGTCACAATGTCGTGTAACTAGAAGTCTTAAAGCTCATAAAAAAGGTCGAAAATTGTTAACTACCTTAAAAAGGATGTTATCATAGGCGAAATTTAAGAAGCTAATAGATTTAGCGATCAAAATAATATATAATTATGTTTCTTTTTGTTAGGTGAAACATGAAATGTCCTTCCCTGAGACTATGTATTAAACAGAAAAAAAAAAAAAAATTCAATAATACATAAACTGTATTATAACACAAGCACTAATATGCACATGATTTTAAAATAATTTGCGTTGATCATTAGGTGAGGTGCTTTAATACATTAAATTTTTATGATGAGAACTCTTTGCCCGCTGTGGCAAGTCTTTTTTCATAAAAAACTGAACATTATATTTGAAAGCATATAATGTGATCGCTAATAACTTCAGTTAAGTTAAAACAAATTACAAAGTATGAATATTGGATTTATTTATGTACGTACAGTACAAATAAAAGTTATCAGTTATCGAATTTCGATATAACCCGGGACCAGTGCGCAAAATCTGTCGGAATTTCCGTTTGGTTAAGATAAATCCCGGCGTAATTCTAAGCGGTCCATACCGGGTAACCGTATATCCGACCACCCGACCCGAAATTTTTGTCAACCGGGTCAGACTTTTAGCAAATCGGCGGATCCGAAACCTTTTACTAATCGGGTGATCCAAAATTGTTATGGATTACGTAGAATTATACAGCTGTTTCTATAAATTCTTGGACATCTGATAAAATTGGCGATGAATAAATAAGGTAAGCTCTCATTACGGCTTATGTCGGTAATTTATTAATTCGGTAGTATCAATTCGGTCATCAAAATTTTTTCGGCTATCCCAGAATTTATGAAAACACTGTAATCTATCACAGCCAATGCCGGAACAAAATTTTGAGATCTTACCTTAAAGACTAACACAAAAATGCTAATTATGTAAAATTCATAACGCAGGATATGTTTATGCTGAATTTCATAGTGATAGTCCACCTGATCGTTTTTTAGTACCAAGTTTTTCGGGTGATAGAACCGAAAACCCAATATTCTGATTCTAATTTCAACGTCACTAAATAGTACAATATAACCCATTAGACAAACAGCATTAGATTATATAGATAATAACATCATCTGTTTTAAAAATTAGTAAATACTATCTATGGGCGGCGTATAGCTACCTAACTAGAGTTTGGAACCGGTTATCGTAATCGAATTTATAACCGGGTTAAACCGGTTATAAAATATAACCGGGTTGGGAATTTTTTAATCCGATTAATCGGTTTTACTATAGGCTGGTAATACATTTTTTTAATTGTTGCATATCAATATAACCGATTAATCGAATTTAATCGATTAAATATAACAGTTATAGGACATGTCCACTTACAGGAGTTTAAAATGTTGTACTTATAAATCAAATAAGTTGATTTACCAAATTTTATATAAATTTATGTAAAAAAATCATTTAAATTGAATTTATTCTAAAACATACATATAATCCTTTCTTAGCATTTAGCTCTTGACTTCAAGTAGTTGAAAGAAAATCTTCTACTAAAGTTGATCAATTCTTTACTATGTTCTTTAAGTCAAATAACTGACTCACCCCAAACAATAATATGATTGGCTAAAATAATCTTTTAAAACATGAAAGATGCTATTAAGTAAAGGTTTCTTCTAGCTTAAAGAAAAGTTATAGAGGAGGTTCTTCTGATTTTAATAATAGTTATATTATCAAAATTGGCTTGGGGTAGATCCCAAAATACTTGGGATCAAAGAAAAAAATATCATATGCTCTGATTTTTGGAATTACAATAACATTTGATCAACTGGTCCATTTTGAATAATTTAATTATCAAAATGTTGGTCACGATAAGATGATTCTAACAAGCCCAAAATCATTAAAATCCAATCATAGGATCACAAGATAATTTAGTATTTATATAATTTTAATAATAATTTTTAGAATTACTAAGTAACCTTTTGTAATATTAAATAACTTTTGAACTACTGGTCTGTTTTAAATAATTTAATTACTAAAATGTTTGTCTCAGTAAACCAATTCTAACAAGCCTAAAATCATTAAAATCCAATTACAGGATCTTGAGATCATTAAAAATCAGTATTATGTAGACAATTACTCAATGAATTGGTTTTTATATATAAAACCAATTCATTGAATGATTGTCTACATTTTAAAAATTACTATTAAAATATATAAATGTTGAATTATCTTGTGATCTCATGATTAGATTTTAATGATTTTGGGCTTGTTAGAATCATCTTATTGAGACCAACATTTTGATAATTAAATTATTCAAAATGAACCAGTAAATCAAATATTATTGCAATTCCAAAAATCAGAGCATATGTAAAGATCTCAAATTCACTGTTATACAAAGTATTATATATACTTTGTATAACAGTAAATTTGTAGATCCTTATATTCTCTTCTTTGACTTCAAGCATATTAGAATTAGAAAAACCTTCTTTACAACTTCTTTAAACTAGAAGAGACCTTTACTTAATAGTATCTTTTATATTTTAAAAGATTATTTTAGCCAATTATATTATTGCTTGAGGTAAGTTAGTTATTTGACTTAAAGAATATAATAAAAAATTGATTAACTTTAGTAGAAAATTTTTTTTTAACTACTTGAAATTAAGAGCTAAAACTTTAAAATAAATGATTTTTTTATATAAATTTACATATAAAATTTGATAAGTCAACTTATTTAATTTATAAATAAAAATACTTATTAGAGACATGTCTTATAATTGATAATAACTATTAATTTAAATTAGTTTAAATTTTTATCATAGATAGTATTAGTATTCATATATTAAATATAAAAGTTTTAGCTAATTAGTCTACTAGTTCTCAAGTAATTGCTTGTATATAATAGCCAATTTTTTAAAAAAATTTAACTATTGTATACAAGTAATTACTTGGAAAATACCAGATAAAATTAGCTAAAATTTATATATATATATTTTTTTTCCTTTAATAATCTTATACTAATTTATTAAAATATTTATAATTTACAAAATTAACTATTTAATTTACATATTAGGCCAATACCTGGCTGCTAAAAGTGCCCAAGTATGGTTATCACACTGATGTTTTCCAACTGGTTTCACATGTAGTGCTATCTATATTTAAAAACCCAATATAGTATAGTACTTAGCTATCTAAAAACTTTTCACTAAACATAAAATCCTACTTCAATCTAATTTTACTTCAACCACCAACTAGGTGAAAAAGAGTTCAAAATTTGTAACCAGATCATTTCTTTTATCAAATTATAGATCTCAACTATCTTTTCTTTAAAGTTTCCCAAATATAACCTTTTCTTTTCTTTTTTCCTTTTTATACCTGGTTTCTTTATACACTTTTTTTTTTTTTATTTAGATGGTTTTCTGTTGATTGGTTTTCTATTAGTTGATTCTCCATTGTTCCATTATTTAATACTAGTTTTTTGCTCACAGGTTCTCTTCTAGTACGTCAAAAATCTTTCTAGATTTTTTTTTTTTTTGATTGTTTTGTTTATATATTATCTTTTCTATGCTACAAATTTTTCATATCTTTCTTTTCAAATTACTTTATAAAAGCATTTTTATATAATATAACAGAGTACTTTATCCCTTAATATGTAGACCAACGCAGGCAAATTTGCCTACGTTTTTGCACTTTTTTAGCTCTGATTTACTTTTTTAAAATGCTAAAATATTTAAATAAAACTTT
>CAJVPY010006621.1:0-10357 GCA_910591965.1 Dentiscutata erythropus | reverse complement strand
AAAAAATCTTTAATAATAAATTTTTATATGATACCATATATAGTTTTGATTTACATAGTTTACCGAACACCCCAATGTCTCAAGTATAGTTTTGGAAATTATACAATGGAATAATCTAATAAAATCCGAGTAATTAAACCAAACCTATAATTTTTCTAACAAAATCCCAAAATAATTTTTTCAACAAACCTAAACTATCTAAATTTTAGATATTGCGACGGGTAATTTCATGTTGGTGGTGTTACAGTATGCCAATGGTGGTAGTCTCCGAGATCATTTACAGAGCAAACAAAAAGATGGTTTTTATAAAATTTTATGGATCGATCTTATCCGAATTGCGAAAGAAATTACATCTGGATTAGCCCATCTACATGACAAAAATATAGTTCATCGAGACCTGGTAAGACATATTTTCTTAAATATCCTCTCTAATTTGCCTAAATTTTAAATTGACAATATTTTTTTATATCTTGTATATAGCACTCTATGAACATATTAATAAATAATAACGTGGCACTGATCACTGACTTTGGAATATCAAAACATTTAGATGGTATTACTAATGGTGCCGCTTCAAGCAGAGCTATACTTGCATACGTAGAACCACAACAATGTGCCCAATCCGAAGAAAAAGTAGACGAAATCAATAAAAAATCGGATATTTATAGTCTAGGCGTACTATTCTGGGAACTTACAAGTGGAGTCCCACCTTTTCATAATTTACACAGTGAAAATATTGCTTTCAAAATTGCTTCAGGTGTCAGAGAAAATATTATTGACAATACACCCTTAGGTTATGCTAAACTTATCGAAAGCTGTTGGTCAGCTGATCCGAATCAACGCCCATTTTTGAACAAAGTATTAGATGAACTCAATAGATTATCGACAGAAACTACTGTAGAGTTTATTATAAATCGCATTAATAGTAGTAATAAAAATATTCTTGCCAATTCTAACATTTCAGTAGATGAGGTCTTTTCAAAGAATATGCCGACATCGACAATTTCAGAGTTTAGCGAGCGTCGTAATATTGGGAAAGGTATGCATTTGAATAATATTTAATTTCTTGAATAATATGATAGAAGAAATTTTGTCTCATTGGGCTAAAACCTAATTATTTTGAGAATTACAGATACTTCTAATGAAACAACTGCAGACACTTCTTCCAAAATAATTGCCGATACTGTTATCGACATTTTGGCTATCTATTTTCCCATAGTCAATACTATAAGTAAGATAACTAAACAAATTTATGAACATTACCGAGATGCGGAATGTAATCAACAAATTTGTGAAATTCTGGTTAAACGAGTAAAGAACACAGAGCAGCTCATAGAAACAAATATAAAAAATATTGAAGGAAATCAAGAAAAATTTCGTAAAAATTCGTATTATTTGGCTTTTAAATGCTATGAAAATACCTTACAAAATATTAAAGAATTTACTGATAAAGTATCAAAGTATAAAAGTTTTATAAAATACTTTACCGTAAAAGTAACTAAAGAAAGGTTAAGAAGGTTGATAGAAAAATATGATAGATGCATGAAAGATTTGCATTTTTCTATTACTGTCGTCAATGAACATGATTTAAAAGAAGAAGCCCGAAAGATTGAAGAATCTCTAAACGAAGTCGAAGAAGTAAATTATTAAAAATACAATGATTTTTTGGTTTAAATAAAAAACTTTTTTTAATGATATTAAAAAAATCCATCTACATATTTTTAACTATTTTTAGATTCTCATAAAACTTGATATTGGAGTCGGTAATCCCAATCAAAAGCTTGAAGCCTTAGTTCAAAGTGTAGCCATTATGCAATCCAAATTAAATGATCAATAAAGTGATGTGCACGCACAAAGAATTGATAAAAATGAACTTAATGGCCCTTCTGATGTCATTCGTGCTTATGGTACTATCATTAAAAAGCTTTATGGTACGATTGAGGTTGCGTGCAAATATGTTAAATATCCTAAAACTAATGAAAGAGAATTAGCATTACTTGGAAAATTAAGTCAATCACCTTATATTCTTCGTTTTTATGGACTCACATATTTTGACCGTGATTTTATGGTTTTTGATTGGGTTGAATATGGAACTTTAAAAGAGACTTATAACAAATATAATATTCCTTGGGCTAGGAAAATAAAAATCATTCAAAACATCTGTCGTGGCCTTGTATATTTACGTAGTTTAAATATTTTCCATAATGACCTTAGGTGCAAAAATGTTTACGTAAATTTTAATTAATTTAATTAAATTATTATTAAATGCAACACATACGTAACATATGAATAACAAATTACTAATAATTTAAATAATAGATACAAGGAAAAGACTTGGAACCAAAACTTGGGAATTTTAAAAGAAAACGAGTTGATCATGGGTCTGTTTATTTGACTGAAACATCAACAGATGTTGTACATTGGATGGCACCTGAATTATTAGAAAAATATAAAAATTCTAATGAAAAAAAATACAATTTTCATTATGAAGTATTTAGGTATTTATCGCTTAGTAAGGATCTTTGAATTAAGATTTGAACATTGTTCTAATTATTTTGTAATTAGTTTTGGAATGCTTATTTGGGAACTTTGTTATGAAAAAATTCCATATGAAGGTTGGAATACTGAAGACATATTTAAGCATGTTATAAGTGGTCAAAGAGAAAAACTTTTACGTGGAAAATTTAAAAAAGATGATAAAAAGATTCAAGAAGAATTTATTAAAATAATTGAAAAAAGTAAGTATAAGTTAAATATTTTTTATTTTAATACTTGACATATTTATGATTAATTATTAAATAGCATGGCAGCAAGTACCATATGAAAGAATAGAAATTGCAAAGTTAGATAAAAAACTTGAAAAACTAACCGTAAATTATCCAGTCGCCTTTGATGAACCACTACTAGAAAAAAATGAAATATTAGAATTTGAAGAAGATAATAATGAACCAGTATACTATATAAATTCATCAGAAAAACAACTCTTTGTTAAAGATAAACAGTCAAACTTTATTAAAATCATGCCTACAATCACGCCTCTCGAGGAAGGTATCAAATATCACAAAGCTAAGAATTATGCAAAAGCATGGAAATGTATTAAAGAAAATGCAGAAATTGACGATAAATATGCAATATATTGGAAGGGATATTATTTGACTTATGGATATGATGTTGTTGAACCAGATCCAGTGCAGGCCATGGAACTTTATAAAGAAGCAGCCGACTACGGTCATGTTGAAGCACAGTATCGATATGCAATTTTACTACTTAAAAAACTTAAAAAAGATGATGATGATGAAGAAACAAAAAAAGAAAAATGTGAAAAAATTATACGCTATTTTAAATCTGCAGCTGATGATAAGAACGCTGATGCAATGTATTCTTTAGGTGATATTTACTTTAACGGAAAACTTCAGGTGGAAAAGAATGAGCAACTTGGTTTAGAATATTTAAAATCAGCAGCAGATCTTAAGAACGACAAAGCAATGTTTTATTTAGGGGATCTTTACCTGAATGGAAAACCTGGGATGATGGAAAAGAATGAACAACTCGGCTTAGATTATTTAAAGTCAGCAGCAGATCTTAAGAATGAAAAAGCAATTAGCATGTTAGAAGGTTTAAAAAAATCCGAGATTTCCGTCTGTTAATTAACGTTTTTCGGTGGTGATGTATTGTACACCATTATATTTCGACAAATAGCCGGTAAAAAATGTAATTAAAGCTATATTATTATATTATTATTTAATATTGGGTTAATAAAAAAGTTTTATAACTCTTGAGCTAGAATCATATTCTTAATGCATTCACTCGAATTTACTCGAATTATAACAAATTTATTCGAAATGTGATTTATAATTATCAAATCCTTGATGAAAATGACGAAATAACTTGGTTTCGTTATTAAAATTTTGTCAATTAGATATACAAAATAGTTCCGTCAAACGTCAATGGTCGAGACCTAAACTAACGACTACTAAGTCGATGTTGTTTAGCAACTTTTAACCATCGATCTAAGGTGATAAGTGTGATCTTGATCTTTGACCATTTAAATCGATCAGAAAAAAATTTCAAAATGCCAATAATCGAATTATGATAAAACTTGTTTTACACTCAAATAGTTTAAGATTCAAAATCTACTTAAGTAGATTCTGCATCGCCTAGAAAAAATGGTATCTGGACAATACCTAAATCCGAATCCTTATTTACCGGAAGGTATGTACTACAATAAAAGGTATCGTTTTCGAATATTTCCAAATACAATTTTCGTTAAAAAAATTTTTTCAATTTACGTTATAAAAAACAAGTTTACTAAAATTTTCACAAAATAAAACTTTTAAGTTCATTAAAATTACTTTAATGGGATGATTCAAAATTAAGTTTCTGATTTCAGGGTTTACTAGTAAACTCCAGATTTCGAATTATATTAGTGATGTAATTATTTCAAAATCAGTAATTCATAAGTCTTATTTATTTTGATTTGTAAGCTTATTTATATAATAACAATAATTAATACTTTTCATGATCGTGAATTTTTCTTTTGAAACTTGTTATCTTTTACATTTATATTTTAAAATGCCTTATAATTCTGATCGACAATTACACATTTAGAAGTATTAATAAAAGATTAGTACTTATAAAAAATACAACTAATATTCTCAAATAAGAAATCGATGAACTTATTACAAACAATTGAATTAGATCGATATCTTAAAAAATTATCAAGCTTTATGATTTTTCTTAAGTTCTTTTCTTTTAAAGTTTTTCGGCGGTATTATTAAATAATAATTTGAATATAAATATGTAATTTTACTTAAGAATTTTTAAAAAAATGTAAGTTGTAGTTCTTTATTAATTTATTACGATAGTATCATACAATATGATAACAATACATCAGCAAAAAAAAGGTTACTCATTTTATCTCCAGATAACTTCTATATCATTTTTTGCCTTCAAAATAGAAAAATAGAAAAAGGACATTTGTACCCACTTATTTTTCGAAATATGTAATTATGAATCACCCTAATACTATCGTCATCTTAATATTGTCTATAAATTCGCAAAAAAAAAAAAAAATATTGTTTTAAGGGTAGAGGGTACTGTTTTAAAATTATATATAAACTTAATGGTACATTTTTTTTATATTTAATTTTATAAAATATAGTATTAAATAAACTAATTTTAATTTTTAAGAAAAGTTTGTAGAGCAGGTTTTTCTGATTCTAATGATTATAAAATCATTAAAATTGGTCAATAATAGTAAGATATTAAATTTTAAAGATCAGGTATAAAACTTTATTAATAAAATTAATATATAGATTAGCCAACCCTAGAAAATTTTGAGCCAATCCAGAAAAACTTTGTGATATATATAAGTATATATTTTTTAAATGATATAATAGCTCAAAATTTTACCATAATAGATAATTTAT
Source organism: Dentiscutata erythropus (assembly GCA_910591965.1). NCBI lineage: Eukaryota > Fungi > Glomeromycota > Glomeromycetes > Diversisporales > Gigasporaceae > Dentiscutata > Dentiscutata erythropus. The sequence goes on along the minus strand of CAJVPY010006621.1, from coordinate 4,928 downwards.
TTTATTTATATTTTATAAAATTTTGGTTAAAATCATAAAAAGTTTTATTAGTAGCATATTATCAATTTCTATATAAATCTAATTGTACTACCAAAATCATATAACAAAATGATTTACATATCCTCTATTCTTAATTGGGGGTTATTTAAAGCCTGACACCTTATAAAATTATTCAATATATAACACAGATCAGTCTGAACAAAACAAGCAAGATGACAAAGACAAAAACATAAAATAATTCAAAACAGCTATCTAAACTGGTTTTGGTTAACTAAGTAAAAGTGTCAAAAATACAATTTTACTATATATAAATACTTCTCACTAACCCATCTCTAGCCCTAATCCTAATATTAATTAAAAAATCAAAAAAATCAAAAAATTATAAGGTGCCAGGCTTTAAACATTCTTCTTAATTAATGATCTGAATAAGATTAGCATAATTACTATATTGGAATAATAGTAAATTTTGGGGATAAGTACAGGATTTCAAAATATATATAGATAGATTAGGTTTTGGTTTGTTTATTTTTGATCCTTTTTGTGCAAATTATTTTTATTTATAGTAATTAGTTTATTTATTTTTGGCTTTTTTCTGCAAATATTTTTAATTTTTACCCCTCATATATATTTCAGTCTTATAAGTACAATAAACTTTTTATTATATGCTAAAATTTGAGCAGAGTTAAATAAAAGTATTTTTTTTATTAAGCTAATAACCAAAGTCAATTAATTAAAAGTTGTAAAGCTTGCTGAGATGTATCTAATAATAGTTAGATTATCCAGATTGGCCTTGTAAATACCAAAAAAATAACTGGCCAACTATATAAAATTCAATATAAATAAAGTATTGTTTATATAGAAATTTTATATAGTTAGTCAATCATTTTTTGATAATATTTTAGACTAATTTGAATGATCTAACCACTATTAGATACGTCTCAGTGAGCTCTACAACTTTTAATTAATTTGCTTTGGTTGTTAACTTAATAAAAAAAACTACTTTTTATTTAACTTTACTCAGATTCTAGCATATAGTTAATATTATAGGGATTTTGCCCCAAATTCTAATATAAAAATTGTTCTAATCTTATTCAGATTAGCAATTAAATAAATTTCTGAACTGCTTGTAAATAAAGTTACAAGGTGGTATATTATTGTGAGTCACTGGACCTACAGTTCATTATTGTGAGTCACTGGACCTACTACATAATAGTAATCACAGAACTGAGTTATAGCAAAACAGAAAATTAGTATTTGAGTAACTTGATAATCTAAGAGATCTTTATTTTTAAATTTTCTGCTTGACATTGTGTCTAGCTAATTCTCCTCTTCACACTCTAAAAATAAGTAGAGTAGAGATACCCACTGGTGCTAAGACCAAAAAAAAAAAAAAGAGAAAGATAACAATACTCACAAATTCTGATTACATAATATCCTGCAGCTTGTTTGCGACCCCTATTTCATACTATACAATGTTGTTTAGGCACAGAAGTAATGTTGGCCACAGAAGCTATTCATTTAATAGAGTGAGTAGCTTCTATAACAAACAATAAGAATGTTTATTTTTATAAATAATATTTAAAGTGATTTTCATTATTATAAAAAAGTTAAAGCTGACTCTTTCTATAGCAAACTAATTCAGAAAAAAAAAACAGCATAAAAAATCTATATGTTTTATTAAAAGACCAAATAGTACTTTTTATACCTTATAAAACTTAAGTTATTGCACAGTATATAACATAACAATTCTGTGCCAATAAGTAAATTAAAAGAAAATTATTATAGAAATAGAAATACATAACTTATCACTTTATTGGCATAGCAATAATTGACATGAGTACCCCAAATTTTCTTTAGAAGATATTTAGTTTTTATTTCTTACACCAACTTGCAGGCAAATTTGCTGCAATTTAAAGGTATATAGTGTCATAAGCAATCTAAATCTTCCATTTGAGGGCTTTCTGTCAATATTATTTTTGGCACTATATAAACCTTATACTTTTTGAATTTTTTGCTTACTTTTTGGGGTCCTTCAGAAACTACATAACATTTCAAGATACTCAATATAGTTTAAACATCAGAAATAATTGTCAAAACTTAATCTGCAATGGACTTTTAGTAAATTGAGATCAACCCATAATATTTAACTAAGATGATTGAGTAACTGTGTTCTTGCAATTGCTAGACAGTGTAAGAGATAAATTTGAGTAATAATAACTTGGCAACCACCTATCAAAACTTGACAAAATTTTTTTATTTTGAATCTACAGAACTTGTAGAATAAAAAGAAAAATTTTTATTGAAATTCGATTTAGTGATTAATAAGTTATTATTATCCAAAGTCTTTGAATGAAAAAGCTTGCAACTATCTAATCAAATTTGATGAATTTTTTTGTTTTTATTCTACAATTCTGTAGAATCAAGATAAAAAAAAATTCATCAAAATAATAGCTGTGGAGAAGTTTTTATAAAACTTTAAGCAAAGATAACTCAACAACCACTTAACCAAATTCAATAAATTTTTTTATATTGGTTTTACAGAATTGTAGAATAAAAGGAAATTTTATTTAATTTGATTAAATAGTTGCTGAGTATTTTCATTCAAAGTTTTACAAAAAATTTAATTAATCATAGCTGCAGTGAAATTTTTGTATAATTTTAAACTCAGCAACCACCAAACCAAATTTAATAAAATTTTTTTATCTTGATTCTTCAGAAATGTGAAATAATAATAATAAAAATTTTATTGAATTTAATTAAATAGTTACTAAATTCTTTTTGCTCAAAGCTTTTATATAAGTTTTTTGTATCTATACTGTAACAATTAATTTTTCCTGTGTCTCATCACTTTAGTATTTGTCTAATTCTTTAAGTTATCACTCACCTTTTATAATTGTACCATTATAGTTATATTAATCTTACTATAGTCATTATTATGTATTCTTGGTAGCGCTTGCATAAACTTGTGATTATTATACCTTGGGCAAATATGGAATCTACAGCATAAGTGTTGAGATCCTGATATTGAACATCTGTAAAATTAAAATATATATGAGTGTGTCTTCATCTTTAGTTGAGAATAATATTTGCTCTCAAAATTTCTTTATAAATAAAGGTTACTTATATTTATATTCTTTTTTATTATTATTGCCCAAATCATGTGACCCTTCTAATGTCAACTATCAGAGTTAAATTTGTTATGACTAGTGCTTTGAATGGGTTAGATCAATTTAAAAACCTGACCCAAAATTTCCGAGTTGAATATTAACTTGACCTAAACTCAATCTAACCCAAAAAATTATAAACATTTTATAGTTTTTTTTAGGTTTTAATAGCAAATACATAAATATTTTTTAAATAATATTTTAAATAAAACCTCAAAAGACAATCTTCAAACAATCCTCAATTTTGATTGGTTAATAGCTGCTGATCTGTAAATTTTGGCTATATTACATAATTGTTTACTAATTTTTAGCTATAATTAATTTATGATTTTTTTATTACAAAAATTCGCATTATAGTAAAATTGATCCAGAAACAATTTTCACTTAATAGGCTCTGTAGTTTTATTAGCAAAATTCTGGGTAATTCCAGTCAAACTTTTTGATCATTGCTCTTAGCCAATAAAAATCAAGAATTTGCATTGTGGCAACTAAAGTTATTAAGAAAGCTAGATTAGGTATAATGTAAAAATCCTATTTTTTAAAATTTGTCAATATGTAATTTGAAATTTCAGCTATAAAACCATATTCTGTACTCTAATATAAAAAACTTCTTTACAAGAATTTGATGCAAATGTCAAAATATTCTAATTTTTAGTCTAACTTTAATATAGATTTTTTACTTAAAAATATTATATATATTGCTATATTGAAATTGGTTTAATTTTTTGAAGATATCTGATTGGTACATATTTATCAATCTCAAGTTAATAAAATTAAAGATTCTTGGTAATAATATACCATATTCCTCCAAAAATAAGCACTCTTTTTTGCTATAAGATTGCTTATTTTTGGGTATAATCTCAACTAATAATTTGAATGATTTGATATTTAATTACTTATTTTTATTATGTAAGAGGTGTTTATTTTTAGGTATATATGAATTGTAGGGGTGCTTATTTTCAGGGGGTGCTTATTTTCTGAGAAATATGATAATATACTTTTTTGAAAATATCTTAGCAATTACCAGTCTAGTCTATATCTTAAAACAAAATAAAAAAGTATTCATTGATTTTAGGTGGACAGTTATTATAGTATTATCAATCAAAGTTTGGAAAAACTTAGCTGCTGACTTTGTTTTAATAATCACCTGAATTCTTTTTGACTTTGAATAATATCTTAGCAGCAAAATCAGTAAAATTTTTTATATTAATTCAAAATATGCAATGCACAATTTTTACTATAGTAGCCTGCTGAGTTTATAAGTATATCATGCTTAGATTTGATTAGCCAACTTCGATGATTATTGTTATATAAATTATTAAACATTTAAGAGCAAAAAATAGTGCTTAGCAAAATCAAACAAAAACTCGATTATTGAGTTTTTGAATTTATCAATTTATAGTATTGTGCTTCAATTATAAAATTAATGTTTACTCTAATCTGACTTTAAACTTTATGTTAGTTATTACAAAGTCTAAAGTAAGATCAGATTCTGTTAGATTTATATAAACTAAAAATAAAAATTTATATTTAATACACAATATTGTCATTATCACAAAACTCTTTCTAACAATTACTAAAACCAAATTTTACTATTAATAGAAAAATAAAATTTTTTGTTAGAGAGTTGTGGTCTACGTTATAGTTTGTCTAGAGGTTAATGTTGCTGTGCAGGACTTCTCCAAAGAGATATTTGGCATGCAAGCCAAGAGTGTTATTATACAAGATAACTGGCAAAAAGTGCCCTTGTATAAAAAATCTTGG
>CAJVPY010006620.1:0-10357 GCA_910591965.1 Dentiscutata erythropus | reverse complement strand
TTACAAACTAGAAGGTGAGCAAATTGCTCTCTTGCTTTGCTTACTTCTCTTACTTCCCTTACTTCGCTTACTTCGCTCTCTTTTACTAACTAATCTAAACTAAAAAAGAAAATTCTAATCGTCATTACCCAAAATATACATATGATAAGAAATATATTCTAAAAATAGAAATAGAGGGCCTTCACAGCATGACTTCGGAAATGTGACATTAATTTAGACCGTCACAACATGCAATGCACATGATTTGGTACGTGCCCCGCAAAAGTATCGTTTTTGATAGATCTGCGGTTACATTAAATGTACCCAAAACTTATTTACGTTCTTGATGCGTGCATTATTGTGTAACCTATGCCTCGCAGTCCATTTTTTTAATCAAATTCGATGAATATTTATTTTCTATGAATCCATTGAATTTAAATAAAAAAATTTTATCAAATTTTGTCTGGTGGTTGTGGAGATATCTTTGCTCAAAGTTAAATAAAACCAAAACGCCTATTAAAATAGAAGCTGTACCAATTTTTATAAACTTTTTTTAGCGAAGCTATCTCCATAACCACTGGACCAAATTTGATAATTTTTTTTATTTAAATTCTATTAATCCATAAAATTTAAATAAAAAAAAATTTATCAAATTCTGTCTGGTGGTAGTGGAGATATCTTCGTTCAAAGTTAGATAAACCAAACCGCCTATTAAAATAGAAGCTGTACCAATTTTTATAAAATTTTTGATAATTTTTTTTACTTGAATTCTATAAATCCATAGAATTTAAATAAAAAAACAATCATTGAATTTGGTCTGGTGGTAGTGGAGATATCTTCGCTCGAAGTTAAAGAAAAATCAAAACGTCTATCAAAGTTAAAGCTGCGCCAATTCTTAAAAAATTTGAGCGAAGATATCTCCACAACCATCAGACCAAATTTGATGTTTTTTTTAAAAAAAAATCTGTGATTTTATAGAATTCAAAAAAATAAAAAATATCAAACTTGGTTTGGTGGTTGTGGAGATATCTTCGCTCAAATTTTTTTAAAGAATTGGCGCAGCTTTAACTTTGATAGACGTTTTGATTTTTCTTTAACTTTGAGCGAAGATATCTCCACTACCACCAGACCAAATTCGATGAATTTTTTTTATTTAAATTCTATGGATTCATAGAAGTTAAATAAGAAAAAATTATCAAATTTGGTCTAGTGGTTATGGAGATAGCTTCGCTCAAAAATTTTATAAAAATTGGTACAGCTTATATTTTAATAGGCGTTTTGGTTTTATCTAACTTTGAGCGAAGATATCTCCACAACCACCAGACAAAACTTGATAAAATTTTTTTATTTAAATTCAATGGATTCATAGAAAAAAAAATATTCATCGAATTTGATTAGTTGATTACCAATATATTTTGATTTAATTTTAAAAATTTTTGGTTTTCTGTTTTAAAAAAATGGACTGCGAGGCATAGGTTACACAATAATGCACGCATCAAGAACGCAAATCAATTTTGGGTACATTTAAAGTAACCGCAGATCTATCAAAAACGATACTTTTGCTTTTCAGTGCGTTACACAGATCACGTGCCGGTGAAAATTTTTGGTGGGAAAATGAATCACGAATTTTGCAGAACATACTATGTGAGATATCACAATTTTACACCATTCAAATAAACCAAAATCGGCCCCATTGCAATACTTTTCGAAAAATTGGTTGGCATTATTATTCGTTTCATAACGTTGTTCTTGCAGCATTGACTGCAGATCATTAACAAGAACGGACATTACTAAGTATGTAAATACAGGAGGTTATTTCCATAAATGTCTAATCAACGTTTCAGATATAAAAATTAGTCATATTAAATAAGAAAACTTTAACTTTATAGACCTTTAAATGGTCGGTTAAAAACAGTAAAACAAAATACAAAATGCATGTATGACATGAATTTGCGGCTATAAAATTTTTTAAAGTTTTTTGATCCTGCAAAACTAGCATACTAATTAGGGCTATGTGCGTAAGTAGATACTGAGATATGCAAAGATCAAGAGGATGTAGTAATCGAATGGTTGCTCTACATTCTTTCCAGAACATAAAAATTGCATGAAAATCTTATCTAAATACTGTGACATCATCAAAAATACTTTTAGCATGTAACGATTAACGATTTGACTTTACTAAATAAAAACATGCTGGTAACTTTGGAATCACTAATTATTAGTGCCACTAAACAAAAACATAATCAGGTTTTTCATATGCAAAAGATTAGATTTTCATTAGATTTCATTAAAAAAAAAAAAAAATTGTTTAATTTTTATCATGGTATCGGAGTTAAAGGTAAATTCATTTATTATCAAAAATCAACGGAGGTGAGAACATTAAAGAATCATATTTATTGTTATCAAAATGAACTCGAGTCAAAAAGGATAAGCTTAGGCCTTCAAAAATTATCAAAAATCTGCCAACATGAGACATGATATTGTTACGAGCATGGATCGGAGTCAATGGACAAACGCGAGCACAAATATCAGAAAATGTATTATCTAAAGAAATATACAATGTTGTAATTGTTATCAAAATTTAAGTCAAAAAAGATAAATTCAAAAAATTCGAATACTGGTAGTTATGAATACAAAAATAGCATCAAAAAAAATAAAAGATTATAAGATATTCAAATATCAGAACTTAGTAGAGATTAAAAATACTATTAGAATATATAATATTGCCTATTGCTACGTATCAACACGCTACCTGAATCAAAAAAGAAAGTGTCATACTACTAGAACAAATAAGGTAAGATTATATTATCAAAATAGATTACGCTTAATATTATCAAAAATCTGATAACATGAATGATTTTGATGGACAAAAATAGAATCACTGATGGTCTATTTACTCTTGTATACGTAATAAGATCGTTGACTTGCGTACGAACGTTCCTGGTTTTAGTGCGACAGCGTTGATCTTGAAGATCTGTAACAGATTACGCCGTAACGTACAGTATGTTAGCCAGTGCAAAATCATCAATAAACAACGCGCTGTTTCTGATTTATAATACGTTCTTTCATACATTTACTAATATTTCGTTGTTTTAAGTATTTTTCTTTTTGCATTTCTTTCTTTGTTTCATTCTTTTATTTTTTTTTACCATGTCTTCTTTTATTGATCCTTTTGATGCATTTGTTTTTACCGATGAACGCGTTATTTGTCAAAAAAGTTATAGCAAATATCATGTTTCTATCTATAATGTTGATTTTTTTCATCAGTAAGTTTTTATTTATCTATTTATTCTATTTGTTTATTATTCTCTCTTATGTCTTCCCGTAACAGTAATAAAATATTTAAAAATTTATTATTTTTAGAAAGCTACTACTTTCACCGTGGGTAATCTGCTATTTTCATTATGGGATATGACTAATAATATAAAACATACCTATCTTAATTCTGGCCATGATCTACAAACTTATGTGGAAATAGCAAATTATTATTGTGAGAATAGATTTCTTATTCTTATTTTTATTTTTTATATTTTTTAGAATATAACGTTAACAAAAAAAAACACGACAATGTATGTAAAACGGACTTTATTAAATAAATCGTATAATTTTTGCCGCTGGTAGTATGGGCGTAGCATGCATATCTTGATACAAATATTCATTGATCAAGGTGTTTCAACAAAATCAGAATAATACGTAAGGATATCGTTAGTTCTCTAATGTTTGACTTGAAAATTTTTCAATACGTACTTATGAGAAAACCCGCCTACTAGCCATTCCTACGTTTCAATGAAAACTCCGGTGTGCATATGATATTGCCTTTCTGACTAATTTCGATCAACTGCGTGCATTTTCTTTGTTTTTTATTATAGTTATTGTTTAATAAAATAGGATAGAATGCACGTATGTAGTATAAAAATAAGAACAAGTAGCAACATTCGATTTTTGAAAGTTTCAAAGATAACAAAAATGTGCCAACATACTCGAAAATTACCATTGATACAAACTTTAGAAATAATAATTTTCTCATCTAAATACAATATAATGTTATTTCTCGTTCCTATAGGGTATATAGCGTATTTTCTTAATTCGAATGTTATCCTTGTTTTTGTAATGAACTATCTAGCAATTATGCCATTGTCTAAATTGCTTGAATTTGCGAGCGAAGAACTTCAACATAATTTCAATGAATATGAGGTATTTATTAAATAATATGATAATCACTCTTTCATTACTCTAAATATTAATATTAATAAAGACTTTAGGAGAGCTATTGAATATAACATTTAACAATTTGGTAGAATTAATAATATCTATATGTGCATTGGTGGATGGTCAAATTCGCGTTGTCCAAGCTACAGTGCTAGGGTCTATATTTTTAAATATTCTACTTATATTAGGTTTATGTTTTCTCTTTGGCGGAATCAATATTCTTAGAAAAAAAAAGCTTGAACAAAGTTTTGATCCAACTGTTGCACAAATGAGTTCTAGTTTAATGACAGTGGCGTTTATTACTCTAGCTTTACCTGCTGCATTTAGTCTTTTTATCAACCAAGATTTTGGCAAAATTGATGATAATCTCTTGAATATGAGTTATGGAGCATCAATAGTGTTATTTATTATATATATACTCTATTTATGTTTTAAGGTAATCCGGAAATTTATTTTACCATCATACTCTGGAATGTTTTTATAATTTATTTTTATTTATATAGTTAAAAACACATAAAAAACTATATTCAAAACTAATTGATAAAGAAAAGGAAAGAGAAAAAGAAATAGGAAGAAATGAAACACATATAAACATGATATCATCATTAATTTTGTTAGTTGTAATAATAGCGATTATTGCTTTTTCAGCCAAATTTCTCGTAAAATCAATTGATGGAGTTCTTAAGTCTCTTGGCATAAGCAGAACCTTTTTGGGGATGATTTTGCTACCTATGGCTAGTAATAGTGCTAAGGTATAAAGAGCATTAACTTTTTCATCAAACATTGCTCTTTTTATAACTATTTACATGTTTGGATTGTAATAGTGTACGACCTCCGTTATTAATGCAATTAATGATAATATGGATTTAGCCGTTAATGATTCTTTTGGAAGTTCAACTGTAAGTATATAATAATATAACAATTATGTAATGTTTGATTTTTTTTTAATTTTTTTTAATTTTTTTCAAATAAACATAGCATGTCGCGATATTTAATGTCCCATTTTTGGTGATTTTAGGATGGATTATTAAACAACCTATGTCCTTGTTTTTTTTAACATTTGAAACCATTTGTTTGTTAATTGCAATTATACTCATAAATTACTTAGTTCAGGTGCGTTTCATTAGAAAAATTTTTTTTTTAAAAAAAAACTTTAAATTAATGTAATGAGGTCATTTAATCTTCATTGATTCTTTAATATAGGGTAAGTATTGTTTATTATATCGTTAATACAGGTTTGAGTATTTTGCTTTATTATTAATTTATACTTTTAGACGGGAAATCAAATTGGTTAGAAGGCATATTGTTAATAGCGACTTACTTGATAATGGCTGTGGCATTCTTCTATTATCCAGTTCTCTGATTCGTATGTATTTCATGTGAAATAATTTTATTATATACTAGTGTGCACCTGTCGCTTTACGCTGTCAATTCTTAAAATTTTTTAAATATAAATTTAATATGACTAGGTGTTTCAACCCGTTGTTAACAACGGAGCAACGTAATACAAATAGAACAAATATATCACATGACGCTGGACGAACATTTGATTTTCTGTATATATGTATAACACTTTTCATTTATTAAAATTGTAGTAAATAAATAACTCTGGGTATAGCCAAACGGGAAAATTGAAGATCAAGGAACCCAGTGATATCTTAAGTGTTTAGTGTTAGGTGCTAGTAAACAAATGACGTATTACATGATTTCACGTGATGTGATGATCACTGGGTTCCTTGTTCCGTTAATTAAAATTTTAAACTTTATAAAAAAACAGTAATTTTATGTAGCAAACTTTTTTTTTAGGTCTAGAATCATAAAGAGAGTTAATTGTATATACCTTCTAAGATGATCCATACGAAATTTTACCATATAGATCATATATTTTACAACCTTTTCACATATCTGATTTATAATTTATTGCTGGCTAATTTTTTTTTTTTAATACCATTATTTGATTCTTTTATAATTCGATATTTATTGATGTTTTATTGAAATAATTCAGTCTGATACGAGTTTTATATAATGAATTCAGGTTACATTAGTTGTAATTTTACGCATTTTAAACTAGAAACGTGACCGGAAATAGCTCACCATAAGCAATTGAGCTTGTGCGACTTAGCGCTGGCCAGTGGTTTCCCGCCTGCATAATGCAGGCCGACCGTCAATATTACATGTGATATTGATATTCAGCAGTTATAATTGTGAGTCATGAATTAGTAGTCTGTTGCAATTGAGTAAGCGATTGTTGGTATGGTATTGTCACGCGAAATTGACAAAGTTCGATCGATCCGATCGACACCACGTGAATTACGACATTACCTTTAGCCAATTACTGGATTACCACACTCCGATGATCATATGATTACCTGGCCCCGATTGCTACATTTCCTGAATAATTACTTCATTTTTATTTTACCCTTACCGAACCTTACGTATTAACTTTACATTTTTACATTCAAAGAACATTATTTAATTTTCACAATGAAATTACTTCACAGTTTGTAAATTATTTTACTCATACCGTGGGAACTGTTGCAGGAGTTGGTATTTAAAGGATGATCCTCGCTGGAAGGCAAAGAAAGAGTTTACGTATAAATAACATGCAATAGACACTTAACATCTTTATCTATCTTGTACACAAACTTATTGTAAGATATAGGTGGAATACAGAACTCTCTTAACAAAATATAATAAACGTATAATATTCGCTCTCCCGATATAAAACTTACATTCCTTTAATACCCTAATGTACACGGCTTAAAGCTAAATCGCATTTATTAAGTTAGTGATTATTGCTTGTGAAAAGTCATTCATATTATACTCTTGCTTAGCGTCTTTTTGATCCGTTATCTCTACGCCAACTTGAATTAACGCTATATGTTATACAAATGCTTCTATTTATAGGTCACTATGGCATGTGATACATCGGCGTTCTTTTACGTTATCTATACGCAGTTATACAAAATTTCTCAGATCTAAACGATGTAAACAATATATTTTACAAATGCAATCGTAAACAATAGCAAAAAAAAACAACTTTTTAAATATTTACGTAAGTGATCTAACTTAATATGCTTGTTTTTAGATTCTTGGTATTTTTGCTTTCTTTGTCGTAGAATTGTTTATCAGGCAGATAACCACCTGATAATTAAAGAATATCATTGAAATTGTATTAGAATTTCTGAATAACTTCTGTAATCATAATCCAATATTAGGCATATTTAAATTTATATTCTTTGATAATGATAATATGCCAACGTCATTTTAGCCCAGAAAAAATAGTACTGTATTGATAAATTTATATACAAAATTACGAAAAGATGTTTCCAGGTTGGAATAACAATTATAAAATGGTAGTTCGTTTAGGAGTAGTGATGCAGGCGAATTGTTCCAATGATGCCGTGACTTTTGCCGTGTCGTAACTACATCTGTAATATGTGTTACGACAAGTTATGGCACCTCTACTAGGGAGGGAGAGACTGGGTCATTGTTAAATTTTGTGCAGATAATTATACATGCACAACGAATTTTTAATACCTGCTGAAGCTGAGTTTGTAATTGGTTTAGGCTTGTAATTGCGCTTTTCCCTTGGATTGACTTTATTCTCATAGTAGCTTTTTTAAGTTAGTAATTACTGTATGCGGAAGGTCATTTAAAGAATAATCTTTATTATGCGATTTTTTTTTGTTCTTGATTAATACGTTACCCCTGCCTAGTTCTTTTCGATCCATTGATTGCATCAATCCAAATGATATATTTGGCTATTGATCAAGCTCTACTGAAATATCGAGAACTAATCGAGGAAAATGTCATTCTTTAACTTTAGATTTCCCTGATTGAATTATAACGTTATGTGCCTGGTTCATAATTTATGCTAAAAAATCTTTTTTTATTAATAATTATTTTACTCTATACAAATTATATTTAATAACGATATACTGGTAAAAATAGTAGTAAAAATAGGTATTAATTGAAACCAATTTATAGACAATTATGGATTAGAAACATATTATTAATACAAGATTTTCAGAATGACATTATCACGTAGAGAGGCACGTGCATAAAGCTGGTAGCTATCAATTACAAAACTCGTCGATTTTCAATATATACGTGTTATTTTTCAATCACCACCGATTGAAGAATAACTTAGGTGGATTTTTAATGCAATTATCATAGTTATTTTTAAATTTCGATTCACGTGTCAATTTTGAAGCGACATAAATTGAAAAATGACGGAGAACTATTGCTAATAAATCCAAAGCTTTGATTATTTTATAGATGTAATAAAGGATCATGATGCTACTTTTTTTTTGCAATTCAAGGCGTGACTGACATATCAAACAGTGACACCCTTAGTGTCACCAGAAAAAAAATGATGTCTAGATTATTTTACCGGCTTAACATGTGATTTCGGATACTGATTACCGGTTAAAGTGTGAATTTTATAATTAGCGTTTTTTTTTTATTTATAGTTATTAAGTTAATAAGATTAAATAATGTATAGTAAATATAAACGTTCATAAATCTGAACAGTTTATCTTAAATGCATAGAATGTTAAAATATTTATTTTAAATACATATTAAATTAGTAGGGTGTCTAATATCGGTTTAATCACAAACATAGTAATAGTGCAAACTACATAGTGATTTTCTGACTTACAATTAGATCTTTCGATTTCACTATTTCCTATTAAATTATTATAAAAAAGTCAAATTTTTATTTCTCTTGAAGCTTTATTAAACATATATTCAAAGAGCAACAGCGTTACATTTTACATATTATATATAAAAAATTATAATGATTAGGATTTTATGGAATATTATGGTCGCCAAATTAAAACCGTAAATGATATTCATGTAACCAGTAAATGATCCTCATATAAGTAACTATAAAATCCTAATCATTATGATTTTTTATATATCATATGTGAAATATGATATTTCCAAAGAATAGGAATCGAAATTTAATTCAATTTTTTTAAAAACGGAATTTTCATTGAAAATAATTAAAAATGAATAAAGGCTTCGTTTAAACGAAAATAGATCCTGCCAAAGAATAGAAATAGAAATTTTGCACAATTTTTTAAAAATGAATTTTCGTTGAAAATAATTAGAAATGAATAAAGGTTTTGTTTGAACGAAAATGGATCTTGCCAAAGAATGAGAATTGAAATTTTACACAATATTTTAAAAACTAATTTTTCGTCTTCGACAAGAAATGAAAAATAATTAGAAATAAATAAAAGCTTCGTTCGTTTGAACGAAAATGGATCTTGCTAAAGAATAGGAATTGAAATTTTACACAATTTTTTAAATGGATGCTTCGTTTGAGCGAAAATGGATCGTGCCAAAGAATAGGAATTGAAATTTACAACTTACAAATGTATGTCGATATTTGGTCTTATTGTAATATATATTAGTCATCTAATCTTATTAAATTACGAATCTTATTATTCCCGAAATCTATAACTTAACCGAATCCGCCGAAAAATCATTCAGCTAATTATTATCAGGTGTTTCAGGAATTATGATAATAGCTAAAAGAAAAATTAAAAGGTTAATTCCGGCCGGAAATTAGTAAACAATTATGTAATGCGGGCCGAAATTTTGAAGATCCTCGGCCGTTAGCCAATCAAAATCGAGGATCTGCCGTGACAATTTTGTTAGTCAATGGTGTAGGGCATCATGCAAGCTGCCATAATGCGGGCCAGAATTTCATAGTACGGGTCAAAATTCCATGCAAATGAAATTTGAAAAAACTCTAATTTACCCAACACTAGCAAAGACCTGATTAGGGATGTGTTCGACTACGAACGGCTACGATTATTCATAGCCAATTTGCTAAATACTGAGATGATTTTTTGTTCTTGAGCCTTTAATTAAAGTTATTCAGAATTAAATTCTGGTCATCCCATATCTGATATTATAAGTAGAAAGAACGATACCTTCTCTGGAACTCGGAATTTTAAGATTTGTAACGTCATAGCCGGCTACTAGCCGTCGGCTAATAGTCGGCTATGACGTTAACAAATCTTAAAATTCCGAGTTCCAGAGAAGGTATCATTCTTTCTACTTAATATGGGATAGCTAGAATTTAATTCTGAACAACTTTAATTAAAAGCTCAAGAACAAAAAATCATCTCAGTATTTAGCAAATTGGCTATGA
>CAJVPY010006619.1:0-10360 GCA_910591965.1 Dentiscutata erythropus | reverse complement strand
GTGACTTTAAACCGGGTGAAAATAGAATTTCCCTTATTTTTTCTAAAAAAAAACCTCTAAGCTTTAATAATTGAAATCTTTATCATTCGATAATAGTAATTATTTAAATCAAAAAATAATGATTGTAAATACTTATTTGTGTTAGTCTATACCATTATGAGGCTTCGGCGAAAAGTTCTTAAATTTAAATATCAATGATTCAATCAATATAATATAATATTAATATTTAAAATAATAATGACTTTAATCAGTGATTATAGCGAATAATAATATAAGACAGCAAAAGTTATACTACTGGTAATATACTTACTCAAGAAAAATACTTATCTGTATTAGTCTGTATCATTATGAGGCTTCGGTGAAAATTTCTTAAATTTAAATATCAATAATTTATCAATATAATATAATATTAATATTTAAAATAATAATGACTTTAATCAATGATTGTAGCAAATAATAATATAAGACAGCAAAAGTTATACTACCGGTAATATACTTACTCAAGAAAAATACTTATCTGTATTAGTCTGTACCATTATGAGGCTTCAGCAAAAATTTCTTAAATTTAAATATTAATGATTCAATCAATGTAATATAATATTAATAACGACTTTAATTAGTGATTGTGGCGAATAATAATATAAGACAACAAAAGTTATACTACCAGTAATATACTTATTCAAGAAAAATACTTATCTGTGTTAGTCTGTATTATTATAAGACTTCGGCGAAAAGTTCTTAAATTTAAATATCAATGATTTAATCAATGTAATATAATATTAATATTTAAAATAATAATAACTTTAATTAGTGATTGTGGCAAATAATAATATAAAACAGCAAAAGTTATACTACCGGTAATATACTTACTCAAGAAAAATGCTTACCTGTGTTAGTCTGTACTATTATGAAGCTTCGGTGAAAATTTCTTAAATTTAAATATCAATAATTCAATCAATGTAATATAATATTAATATTTAAAATAATAATGACTTTAATCAGTGATTGTAGCGAATAATAATATAAGACAGCAAAAGTTATACTACTAGTAATATACTTACTCAAGAAATTATCAAAAAGTCCTGAACTCATAATGGTACAAACTAACCCGGTATAGACCAATTTTGCCGACAAATTTGGCCCGATTTAGAGTTAGGGTTGGTTTATTTTATGGTTAGCATTGGTTAAAGGTAGATCATTGATGAAACGGCTGTCAGCAAAATCTACCAAAACCAACTAACCCATATGCCTTTCTAAACCAAACCCCAACATTATGCAAGTTTCTAATAACAATGTGTATTCTTAAGTATAGACCAAAAAAGATTCAATAATATCATATATAAATAGTGATAGATAGGCGCATATATGCAAATACAAACATATATACACGTGTAATTATGTTCAGGAATTCGTGGTCAACTTTCCTATCACTCTGGTAGTCAAAATTAGCCTCTTTGATATATATATATAAATATTATAGACACTGTAAAATCAAAAAAAAAAAAAAATGCAAATGTTTTTAAAAACTCCAGCCTTTGATAAAAAATATATATTCAAAAATCCTTCCAATTTGTATGAAAATTTTTGTAACACTATGCTTATTATATAGCTGTTTCCATGAGAAACCCGTCTCCTAAAAAGCAAGATATTTTTAAAAAAGCTCAAGAAGAATGGAAGGTTATAAGAAATTTAGATAAAACAATAATAGAAAATCAAATAAATAATTATTTACAGACTCCACTTCAACCTCTTCCATATCTATTCCTTTCCTCTACATTGCATTCGGCTGGGTTAAATTCTCTATTATCTATGTCACCATTAGCCATATCAAATAGCATTAGCTCTTCGTCATCTATACCACATTCGGTTATATCATCTAAAATTAGTTCTTCTACAATAAAAACTGAAACACTATACTATAACGCAACTGCTTAGAAAGATTCTTTAGCTAAACAAAAAGATGCTAAAAAATGGTTTGATGAATTAAACATGTATAATGTTTCTGTGATTCTAAACGATATCATGATTTTTTAACCCAAATTACTAAAGCTAAGCAAGAAATTGATAATGAAAAAAAAAAGACAAAAATTAAAGCAGCATGCAGCTACACAAGCCAAAAGCCAAGCAAAGAAACATGACGTTTTAGAAAATAGGAGTGAAGTTATCAGATATGATTCACCTGGGCAGCTATCATTTCTTTTTCTAAATCCTGACCTTCCTGAGAAAATGTATTTGTGCATTGAATTTGGCAGTGCTGCAAAAAAAAGAAGAAAAGAAGTCATTAAAGTACGAACTATAACTTATTTAAAAAAAGAAATAGAGGATAGATATCAAATTTACATATCGTGTACCTGTTTATATATATATACATGGCCCAAGCGAGTTAACTCTTTGAATGCTAAGAGACACCACCATCCCATAGCAATTCAAATCAACTTAGTATCTAGAAATGAAATGCCCGATCATATATATGGGCACTATTGTCTGCAAATAGTCAAAGGTGCAAAACAATTTGCTAGTGCTTTTGCCTCCTATTCTGTGATTATATTACAGGATGATAAGGCAAAAGTTCCACTCAGAATACCAGCAGTTGGGAGAATATTTAAAACAATACAAACAGCCTGTAAGCTAGTTGAAGTACCTGATTATGACTTTTCTAAAGAAAGCAAACAAAAATTAATTTCTTTAGTTTACTTTACAATTGATCCAGAATATTCAAATGATTTGTTGCGTAGTAGTCAATTGTCAATTTTTATTCGTCTACAATGGTTACTTAAAACTTCATCCTTAACTCATATGGTCGATCTAATGCAAATGGTAGAAAATCCTATTCTAAGTAATAAGTTAAAACTGGAGAATGAATTCAAACCAATTCTGATCTTGCTTGTCGATGGTGGTTCCGATGAGAATCCTAGACATCTAAAAAATATCAAAGAATATTGTAAATTATTTATAGAATTAAATTTAGATTACTTCACTATCAGAACCCATGCCTCTGGACAATCTGCTTACAATCTCGTAGAATGTAGCATGTCTATGCTCTCAGGAAAGTTGGCAGGTATTGTTCTTCCTATTGATAACTTCGGTTCTCATCTCAATTCTAACAGTGCTATTAATAATGTAGATCTAGCAAAGCAAAATTTTCAGTATGCTGGTGAAAAGTTATGTGATATTTGGCAGCAAGACAATATCCATGGCAAAGAAGTATTTGTTGAATATGTTGATGAGCAAATCGACCCCTTTAACAAAGTTTTAGATATATCTTGGAGTTGGATAGAGATTCATTGTCAGATATGTCAGTACTCTTTGGATATTTGAAAATGCAATAACTTTAACTGTTGTTCTAAATGGAAAGCTGAAGAAGCAACTGATTTATTAGCTGAAAATGATGGATTTTTGCCTGCTATTAAAGGTCGAGATAGCCACTTCCTCAATTCTATTTATATCCTTCAATATATGGACAAATTAAAACTTCCAGGCTTTGATCAGCATTGCCCCTCCATTTCCTCTGAACTATATTCGTGACTAGTTTGCTCTATATGCTATCAATATTTTCCTATGGTAATCTTTCTTTCCCAGCATAAAAAATCTAAGCACCCTTTAATCTCTCACTGAAATCAAAAATCTGGAAATCGTGCAGTGACAGATGATTGTCTTCCTAATTCTTTTCCAAATGAAAAAGAAATATTAGAGGTTTTAATTTCATGTATTTTTAATAGTAAGTAATCAAGACAGACATATAAAATCTATTATAAATTTCCTGATCTGAGGTTAGCATAGTTTGTAAATCTTCTGGCAGATAAAAAGTTAAAAAGTGCAGATAAGTATAATATATATGTACAATAAAAAAAATGCTGATATAGATTAAATCACGATAAATTTTATCTGTATTATATTTGTCAAAGTATTATCATGTATTGACCTTGTATAGTACCAAATGATAGTTTTTCTCTCTAATATATGTATAAAGAATTACTACCGGTATGACATTAATTAAAAACCTTGCATTTAAGACTAGTGATGCAAAACGGCTTTGCTAACTAACGGCTTAGCTTAAAACTTTTGCATTGATAATAAACTTTCATATTTATAATAAACTTTTATATATTTGCATTGATAATAAACTTTCATATTTATAATAAACTTTCATATATATAATAATATATTGTAATATATTAATTCTCAGACTCTTTGTATGTATACCTTTCTGAAAAGGCTCTTATTAGTACTGGCTCATGATTGGAACACGGCATTAAATTCTGAAACTAATGCTTTTAATAGTTTTGCATATTAGTAAATTATCAATTACTGAAATATCTTTACATGTATTAATGCTAAATTCAATTGAAAATAAAATTTCCATAACAATGACAATATGATTTAGAGCCGTCGGCCCTTCTAAAAATTGGTTCAGCTAAAAATGGCTCAGTCTCTATTATAGCCAAAAATGACAGTTATATTTATCATTTACTAAAGTTACCCCAAGATGTATTGGGTGTATATATGCATTAAATATGTATATCAAATTTTTTAGATAGTAATTTTTACTTATAATTCTGGCTGTGGCCCAATAATTCTGGCTGGAATTATACCTGATATCTCAATTGACCCACCCTACCCCAAAATTAGCTAATTTCTGGAAGCTCTCTTAGTCGTAGAGGCATTGCTATCATTGGTCTTGGGGTGTTACTATCATTAGTTATAGAGATGGTGGTGTTATTATTCATGGTGGTAGCGTCATTAGCCTTGGGAGTGGTGTTGGTATCATTAGTTTTGGTAGTGGCAGTTTTTTTATTACTGCTCATTTTTGTACTTAAATACAAAAAAATTATAGTAAAAAAAAATTTAGTTTTATAGCTGAAGTAAAATAAAATAACACAAATTATTTAAAAAAATATAAGCAAAAAAAATAATGTTATTGCTAACTTATTTTAAAGTGAAAACTTGCTTCTTTTTATACTGTCTATTTGTTAAATCTAAAAACCTACCAGAAAAAAGTTACACGATTAGTAATTATATTACCCAAATCTAATACCAGTTTTTTTCTCTATAAAGCAACTCCACTCAGTTATAAGTTCCAAATACTAAGCCTATTTTGTTATTTTTTCTGGTAAAATTAACTCCCTAGATTTAACAATCACTTAAAATAGGTTTAGATTTGATGATTTCGGAGATTCAAAGTTCTTGTAACATATGAATTTTGATAAAACTACTAATTAAGAACGTTATACTCATTACTCTTATAGCCTTTTTAAGTCTTATTCTTATCATGAGATCATATATAATAAGAAAAGCATGGTCTAATTAATTGTAAAATTAGTTATTGTTAACTATTAAAATTAATGTTGGATGCATTAACATTAAGGTAATACTGCATAAAATTTAATATAGACCATTGATTATTAAAGCTAGTCGAGGTTTTATCACCCATTCGAACTGATAAATCTGAATATTTAATCACTATTTTAGCTTTGACCTAGATCAAAATAAAAGCAGTCTCACAAGTTTGTTAACTTGTATTATACAATATTATAATATATACATGCTTTATTTTTTCCAGCACGGACATCCTTTAGTAAAAAAAGTGATGCTAGATGTTTGATTAACATGTTTGTTATACTAGTAATAGCTAGAAATTAATAAATAATGGTTATTCTAAATTTGTAAAATGGACTTAAATATATAGCATGTAAAATTCTCATTGTATCTCTAATAACTATACCTGTTTAACTAGTTATTAATAATCTAATCCCAAATATAGAAAATATGTGATTTTGGCATGTTTAATAATTGTGATGCCGAATATAGTAAATATGTTAGCAGAATAAGAATTGTTAGTTGACTCGTATTGAATTATTGTAATGCCTAGTCATTTATATAATACATACTACTTCATGTTAGATTGTTATACACTGAACTATAGAACACAAAAATAAATTGCAATCTCTAATAAAAAGACTATTTTTAAAACAAAGTTCTGCTTTGATTTTGTTTGTTTTTTAAAACATTTTAATATTATTTCATAACAATAACAAGAGCTTATCTGTATCATTATTATATAAGTACAAAATACTCTCATCATTTTATCAAAGGCCTCCAAAAGAATTCTATATAAAAAAAGGCTACATGTTATGAAAAAAGCTAAAATTGAAGTTTCCAATAGTTCCTCTGGAGAAGATAATTTTATATCCAATTCTAATATTAATCAGATTAAAGAAAGAACAAATATACTTTATAATCCTTTAAAAATATATAACTAACTTATGCTATTTTTTGTTATTGTCAAGGGTGTAGTTGCCAAGTTATTATTGTTCTTTAGTAAGAAGAGGAAGATCCAATAAGCTCCTCATGGTTTAAACTACTGAGTTATTGGATAGAAAGTAATTTGCGTGTACTTACTCTAAAATCAATATAGATATACGTAACTTAGTTAATATTTACATATTAACCGCATTTTCTTAAAGCACAAAACACAAAAAGAAATACATAAATCTATGGATAAAGAAACCTGTGATTACATTTGAACACAGTAGATTTCTGAGGATTTTGATGCTGAAAACCTTAAATTACCCAATATATCTTAGCCCCCCACAATAGCTAGTCCGAAGTCTATATTTATCGAGAAACTTTTAGAAAAAAGATATCAAAGGCAAATTGTCAACAAACACGTTCCTGCTGATAATGCCCTTTATACAATACCAGTTTAATATTTAAAGTTATTGAAATTAGAGATTTTTTGCACAATATATACTTTAGATTCAATGCCCTCAGAATTGTAGAATAAATTTGGGCAGTGGGCGGGTTTCGATAAGGTTTCTAATTTTATAAAAATATTCTGTCATCATTGTTGCCATATATGGACCAAAATTAATCATACATATATTGCAAATGAAAGATTAAAAAAATTCTTTAGAACTTCATATAATCTTAGAAGTATTTCAACAACATCCATGTAATAAACTTTTTATTGCAAATAAAACAACAAAGAAAGTTGCAGGCAGCATTCATCTTGATAGCTACAAATACATTTCCAAACCTCAATATTTAAAAAATACTGTTGGTGAAATACTAATAGATTTCTTCAACCTTACAAATTTTTTAGCCACTAAGATTGCAGAAAGAATAGTAAATAAATATTATAACTACACCCTTAGCAATCCCTCTTATCAATTTAACCAATTTGCTAAGAATTTAATAGAATATTTTGGTTGTTTTATAAACAGCAACAATGAGCTATATGTTATTGCGAACACTATATCTATGCATTGTTGAGAGTATTAGAAGTGTGTTAAAAAATTAATTCAAGAGCTTTAGCCAATTTCTGATACTATAAATAATTACTTTAGTATTACTTATTTAGCTCTATATACTAAAATAAAAAAGCCCAATTTTGGTTCTAATGTACCCAAATCTTTTGAAATTTTTCCTATAGTTGGCATTAACTTTAACTCCATTTGCCAATTTCACCAGGATTTAAAAGATTATAGAAACACTCTCTGTGTTGTCTGCTCACTTAGAAAATTTGAAGGTGGAGAATTAACATTTTCTGAATTAAAGCTAGCCATTAAAGCAAAGCAAGAACAAGCAATAGCTTTCCAGTTACATCTTTTGGTTCATAGGAACCTTCTTATCATTGCTAGAATTAGACACAGTATTGTCTTTTATATCCATAAGACTAATAAAACAAAGGTGGAAATTTGGTTCTCTTTTTGATGATTATGATTCTAATCTAAAAAAGAATAGTAGTAAAAAAAGAAAGAAATTACAAAAATATGCTCCTTCTAAATTAGATTTTTGAAACTCTAAAGTCAAATTAAAAAACCACTGGCATAGTTATCTTGGTAAGTATATCATTTAATTAATTGTATATTAATTTACATAGGACATACTATGACTAATATTTGTTTCAATATAAGATCTTAAACCCACAAAGTGAGGTTTACTGGCAAAATACAAAAAATAATATTTATTGTTTAAAATATTGGCATTATCTAATACTTCCCAATTAATAAATTTAATTTATTATACTATATTTTAACATTAATACAATTAATATTGTTTTATAAATTGTTTGATTGAGTGTGTTAGTATAATGAACTTTTTATTTTTTTTCAATATTGACATCAATGTGCAAAATACTGTTGAATTTTTATATAATCTCATGTTGTACATACAGAATATAGTCAAGTTAAAATAGAAAGCTATCAAATATTTCTATTTACAGTTTAACAAAATCATGATATAGTATATGTGGTATGTTTATTAAATATCTGGCGCTAGTAGAATATCGAAAATTATAGAAATATCATAGACAGTAGTTTGTCTAATTGGTTAATTTTTATAGAAGACAAGAGTATATTATAGATGGTTTTGTGACAATCTCCTGGAATATACAAATATTTATAGCTTGTTTGGTGAATCACCTCTTAAAAATAAATACACTATTGTGCATCAAAATTTATCATATATATATTATTCTAACCAAATATAGCAAACTATATTTCTAGAGCACTATGTATATGAGGCTTAAACAAGTATCAGTATATATAAATCCTTTTTTTTTCTATCTGAAAATTTTTTCAAATCTACCCATTTCTATATTAGTTAATAGTTTGGATTTACTGTTTTGTACTTAATTTAGTACAGTTTGCAAAATGCATAAAAAATCTAAAAAATTAAAAAACTTGATTTTTTTTATATACAAAAATCTGATAAATCTTCAACAATTGTTTAGCAAAATTTTTTTTTATATTAACAATAAAATTATTAAGAAAAAATTTTTTTAATAAACTTAATTTTTGTATAACAATACCTGTACTAAGTTAAGTACATTTACATTGCTATTTTTATTATAAAATTACTAGTAATTTTTAAAATATAGGTTTGCAAAAAAAATTTTTTTTAAAAAAATAACCTTTTTAGAAAAAAAATCATATAAAATCAAAAATCAAACTTAAAGTTATCAAACTTTTTAAACATAATACTCTATATCTAACAAATTATTAAGAGTTATTAAAATCATAATTAATAATTAAATTCAGCAGATAATTAGACTTAAAATATGTCATAATTTACTAAATTTAGACAGGTAAATCCTATCTATTAAGCAAAAAATTTTATTTCTAAAGTGATAGGACCTCTGACTATAAGGTAAACAGGGGTAATTTGATGAATAAATATAATTTGACGAATTGTGATATCTTGTGATTCCGTGATCAAAATCTGATAATTTTAATTCCATTCGATTCATCTCATCGAGACGATTCGAATAGTACAAAAATCGTTTGATTTCAATCATTGGGTCATGAGAAATTGGCGTCCGAATATAATTTATAGATTTTTTTTAAAAAAATTAATATATTATATTTGGACATATTCAGGCGCTAATATCTCGTGGCCCAATGATCGAAACCAAATGATTTTTGTACCATTCGAATCATCTCGTTGAGACGAATCGAATAGTATTAAAATTGTCTAGTTTTAATTACAAGATCATGAGATATCTCTACAATTTGTCAAATTACCCATATCTGCACAATACCTTCTTCAAAATTCAGGTAATATATGATTGTTAATAACTCGTAATTCTGTGATCCAAATTGAATAATTTTAGTACCATTTGATTCGTTCTATCGAGACAAATTGAATAGTGCTAAAATCATTCAATTTGGACCAATAGATATCAAATTATGTGAAATTATTTCTAACTTCGTCAAATTACCTTATATCTTTTATATTAAAAAAATAATATAGTACAGGAACTTGCATTAAATAGTTTAAGATCTATGTACTCCTTCCTTTAAAAGCATATTATATATTTTATATATATTATTAAAAAACACTATCACAGAGGGTGCAATTGTCAGATTATAATTGTTTACATAGCGAGAAGAGAAAGACCCAATAAGCTTTCTGTAGTTTAGTTCACTGAGCTACAAGATAAGAAATAGCTTTGAATATATTTACTTTATTTATTATACTTCTTCCAGAGATAGTCATGCAAAAAATTTCATTTTTATTAAGCGATAAGGCCTCTGATTTAATATATTTAATCAATATTCATTCATTACAATACCTCTTGTAAAAATTTTTTTTTTTTAAACAAATTCGGTAGTCATGCTATAACTTTATTAGGCTTTGTACAACTCATCTAGAATTAGTAAAATTTTACAACTAGGATTTATGTATAGGATTTATAACAGGTAAGTGATAAACTCTAAACAAGTCAGCAGATAGTGTATAAGAACTATCTCTAAACGACAAGTGCCTTACCTACATCCACCTAGTGCTATCTAAATTACAAGTTATGACTAACCTGGTTACCAACTTGGTATCTATGTTTGACCTGCTATAGCAAGAT
>CAJVPY010006618.1:0-10361 GCA_910591965.1 Dentiscutata erythropus | reverse complement strand
TGATGTACTGAAAATCTTGTAAAAATAATGTATATTCATGTACATTCCACTATAATGAGTAATAAAGAGGCAGTGTTGTTAAAAAAAAAAAAAAAAACCTAAAAAATACAAAAAACAGCAATTTAAATCTATTTTGGGTAAGTTATCAAAAAGACAATTTTGCTTATATAAACTAAAAACCTAACTTAACTCTAAAATAAGATGTCTTTAATTTAAATATGAGTTGTCTTTATTTTAGATATTACTTAATTAAAAGATAACTCAAAAATTGCTTAAATAATTATACAGTATTTAATATATATTAAGTAAAAATGTTTAGAATTGATTTTTAGTATAACTGAGCAATATAAAATTTTTTTTTTTTTTTTAGCTCTTTGACAGTTTTGCCAGAGCTCAAATACAATACTTTATTAAACAAACTTGGACAGAATGCATAATGACAATATAGAAAATTGCAAGCCCAATATTACCCGGCTATATCTAGTATGCCCAAGAGTGACATGTTGCACCAATCTACATATAAGTTAGAAGACCTTGTCAGCTCGCCAAGAGCCTATCCCTTCATTCTTACTTTTTTCACTGAGAGCAAAAGAAAATAATATTTCATATTCTCAATACTAGAACGTATATCAAAAAGAAAAGGAGTTTATATACAAAAAAGATACAAAACAAGAAAGGGAAAATAATAAGGAATAAAAATAGAGGAAACAGAAAATGTAAAAAAAGAAAAAACAAAAAGATAAGCCCCGACAGACTGAACAAGAAAAAGCTATCTCCTGTAAGAAATAGCAGCTACCTCTATCAAGAAGTAGCACAAAAATGAACAAAAAAAAGAAAAAGAAAAGTGTACTATTATAACCTGTACCAGACAGCATAGCGAATATTCAATTTGATTGGTTAAAAAATATAAACAAATAAACAATATGCATAATGTAAATTATTATATAAATTTAGATTTAGAGTTTTACAAAAAACAACTTTTTTTTTACTAAGCAAACCTTTTTTCAACTTTTAAGTAAAGTTGCAAAAGAGTTTCTTGCGACCAAAATAGTGGTTAAACCGTTAAAATTGGCCTAGTGGATCATGAGATATATATATTTTAGTCTTTATGACTATATGTTTTCTTTTTTATTTAAAAACAAACAGTTATGAAGACAAAAATACATATATTTCATAATCCATTAGGCCAATTTTAATGTTTTAGCTGCTATTTTGATTGCAAAATACTCTTCTACAACTTTATTTAGAAGTTGAAAAGAGATTTACTTATTAGAAATTTGAAAATAATAATATTTTTTATAATTTTATTAGTAAAATTATAAAAAATAATACAATTCTCAAAATTTTACTAATTAATACTATCTTCATGCTTTAAATAAGCTTGTTCTACGCACAAAACTACACCATATCGGTATACCTTTACTCTATAATTTTAAATTTCAAAATAAAGATGCTTAATTTTGGAATTTTTGATCAAAAATTTCAAAATTAATCATATTTTTCTTAAAATTTAAAATTATAAAGCTAATATATACTAATATGGTGTATTATTATGCGTATAACAAGTTTACTTAGAGTATAAAGATATAATTAATTAGTAAAATATTAAGGATCATAATAATTTTTATAATTTTACAATATTTTACCAATTAATACTAGTTTATGCTCTAAGCAAACCTGTTCTACGCGTAAAAACACACCATATAACTATAAGTTTATTTTATAATTTTAAATTTTAAGATAAAGATGTTTAATTTTGAAATTTTTGATCAAAAATTCCAAAATTAAGCATATTTTTCTTAAAATTTAAAATTATAAAGTAAACGTAGGCTGATATGATGCATTTTTATGTATAGAATAAGCTTACTTAGAGTATTAAAATATAATTAAATAGTAATATTTTGAGGATCATAATATTTTTTCATAATTTTATTAATAAAATTATAAAAAATATTACAATCCTCAATATTTTACTAATTAATACTACCTTTATGCTCTAAGTAAACTTGTTTTACACATAAAAATACACCATTTTAGTATACATTTACTTCATAATTTTAAATTTTAAGATAAAGATACTTGATTTTGGAATTTTTGATCAAAGTTTTCAAAATTAAGCATCTTTATAAAAAAATTAGATAGAGTTGTAAATTATAAAAAAGTAAAATAAAAAAAAAGAATACTGGCAATAATAAAAGATTTGTATTTTATCTTGATAATTTATTATAGTATTAAATTTAAAATCAACTTAAGTTGCTATTAAATTTATTGGTTATATAGTATCAAGTATAGAATCAACTTAAAATGCATATCAACTTGGACTGCAATTGGAATTCTATTCTAACCTAAGTGAACTCTACAATAATTTTATTCTGACATACAACAGATTTATATTAACAATTTACAATAGTTTCATTTTGATGTATAATTAATGTTTAAATACTTTATTTAAATTCTCATCATACATATTTTAATTTAAATCTAATTTTGAGAATTTTCTCAAAATTTCAATTGTACTCATTGGTTTAATAATATATTCAGAAAATTTTTGTATATATGTAGCTTGATAGTATAAACATTTTGAAAATGTATTTGTTTAACCGCCTCTGGTTTAGTCATATGGGTGGAAATTTCAAGTTAGAGCACTGTGATAGGTAATAACAAAAGTAATAGTTAAACTGCATATAAAACTCGTAAGTACTTCTCATCAGTAATCCTGATTTTGGGTTATTCTAGGATCACTACTCATAAATGGGATATAAAAACTCATAAGCAACTCATAAACAACTAATAAGCAATTTTACAATTACTGCTCAAATTATTACTTTTAATCTTAGTAATTATACTATATTTTATATTTTATTGGCCTGAAATCTATTTAATCTCATCGTTCAACCTATATAATCACAAAAATTGGAAATTTCTGCCCATATGTCGAGTTCGACAGGGTGGCTTCCAAAGTCCCAGTTACATAATGGTTAATAATCTACACCCTGCCAGATACATGATGGTGATGATTGGCTTCCACAGTATATATTTTATTTCATATCTGGCAGGGTGTGGATTATGATTATCATGTAACTAGACTTTGGAGAAACCACCCTGTCGAACTCTTTAGTCTTGTTGGCTTCTAAAAATTGTTTCGTTTCACCTTTATGATCTATTTCATTTAACCAGCTTGATTATTTCAATAATTTCTATTATAGTAATCTTTTAACAAAATCTTTACTCATATATTTCATAGCTAATTTAATAATAACAATTTGGTTCTAAACATTTCGGTCTAGATTTACCGATAATTCTTAAAGCAAGATCATCATTAAACGGAATTCCATCAAATGCTCTTTGTTCAGTTGAAATTTCTGTTGCGATAATTCCAAGGCTGTAGATATCTGATATTGAGTATACAGCTGATCCATCAAAACCTCAAGCATTATATATTATAGAATTCCACAAATTTTTCCATCCTTTGAAAGTTCAAAATTAGCAATATATGTATTATGCAAGCTACTTTTTTGCAAAACATTTTTACTGTGTAAATTTTCAAGAACGAGTTTTTGCAAATGAATCAGCTCGAGATTATTGATGTTACTCAGATGATTATCTGAAACTCTCGGCTCTGTTTTTGTATCTGCTTATTATATGAATAATAAGTTCTAATCCCGATCTCAAATTAGGCAGAATGCCGTAATTATTCTATTTGGGTTTGGGTAATATCACTACCCAAGATTCAAAGCTATATCAGGTTGATTAAAAGTTTTTAAACAGAGCCTTTTGACATCTCTGCTAATAATATACAGTAAG
This sequence comes from Dentiscutata erythropus, assembly GCA_910591965.1. Classification (NCBI taxonomy): domain Eukaryota; kingdom Fungi; phylum Glomeromycota; class Glomeromycetes; order Diversisporales; family Gigasporaceae; genus Dentiscutata; species Dentiscutata erythropus. The sequence continues at coordinate 6,557 of CAJVPY010006618.1, read as the reverse complement.
TATTTATATACATTATTTAGTGCTTAACAAAAAGATTCTATCTGTGAACTTTTTACTTACGTACTTGGGTATATAAATTTAAACAATGTTTAATATTAGTGGTAATAGCAAAAAAAAAAAAAAGAACTTGTCTAGGGACTTTTAACCAACCCAGTATAGTGCAAACCTAATTTATCTTTCTATTCTAGTTGTGATACTTGTACAAGATTTTGCTATAACAAATCTTTTAATGCATAATCCATAACAATAAAATAGTTATTATAAATATTTCTTGAAACTCTCTTACATCCCAAGAACAAAGAATTCTTATATCCAATTTCACAATAATTTTTCTAAATTCTTGTATATTTTTGTTTGAATCATGGATCATTTTAAGCATACTACTTTTCTATATATTATTAACTCTATCGAACCAACGTATATAATATATAGTTGCAAATCCTCATTTTCCCTCTTCTTTGATATCTCTGAACTTATTAGGTGGTTCATGCTGAAAAGTAAACAAATGTCCATTCCAATTCTTTCAAGTATTGATACTACTCACTGGTTCGAAGACAAAATTTTGTCAATTAGTTTAACAAATTGAACAAAGTAGGGGATACAAACCTTAAGATTAGTATTTTGTTGTTCTTAAATGATTTGAGTACCAGGTATTCTTATAATACTCGAGTGGATTTTCTTGACGAGTACAATCTCAACTAAGAGAAATGCTTGAAAATACTCTAACTTTTATCATTTTTTGTTAATAAATAAATATTTTTTTAAGTTTAAAAATGAATATACATATATAACTTAGCTAAATTTGTTCTCTAAGTAAAGTTTTTAGTGATAATGATCTATACTGATCTTTTTTTACTAAAGACAAATGAAGAGTTAAAGAACACGATAATAGAGTTTAAAAAAGTTTATTATATAAAACCACAAGTTACCAATTGACGATGTGGTTTTTTATAGTAAGGGTTACTTTAAAATTTTTTATTTATATTGTGTAACTCAGAGATCTTCAAGCCAATCAAATTGAATGTCCGCTATGCTATGCCAAACAAGTATAAAAATTATATAACAAATACAATATTTTTATATCTCTACTGTAAAGCTTCGCTTTAACATTATTGTTTCTTTCTGACCATACAACTGACTTTGGAATATTTGGTTCCAACCTAATCTGTATCTCGAGCCAGGTGCTGCTGCCATCCGTAGACCTATATCTCAAGCCATCTGCTGCCACCATTAGAACTTGGGACCTGTTCAAATTAGTAGCACCATATCTGTCGAATACGTAGTTGTAATCTACTTGGCTTTCCAGATTTGGGATATAAACAATATCGATCTTTTGGAGAGGGTAAGCCAAATCTCCACTTTTTATCTAACAAAAAATTTTAAGAATGGCAAGAGTCATGGAAAGTAATTTTAACAATAAAGAGCAACTACTTGTAAAACTTGTAAGGAGTGTGTTGAAAAATAAAAACTTTTGTTGTTCTCCTTGTCTTTTTTGTTTGACTCTTAAGAGACTTCATTGACAAAAACCCTCCTCTTCAGAACACTGCCTCTACTAAAATTTTCTGTACAAGGGCACCCCCTGCTAGTTATCTTGTATCAAAACACTTTTGGCTTGCATGCCAAATATATAAAGGAGTTAAGAGAGTAGCAAAGAGTTGACTTCTACAAAAACCACCTCATCAGAATACAAAGCAATATTATCTCTAACAAAATTTTGTTTTTTTTTGGGTGGAAAATTTGAAACAAATGATCGTTAGAAAGAGTTGATTTTTATATTTTTTGATGAGCAATATAAAATTATTATAAGATTATAATATAAATAACTAACTATTTAATCTAATTTAAGCAAATTCAGGAATAGTTAGAGTTAGAATAAGGTTTATAGTTTATATTAAAGTTAGATTAAGGTTTATAGTTTATATTAAAGTTAGATTAGAGTTAGGGGCATGACATTTATTACGTAATATTTTTTACTTAGTAGCTATTTCTATTCATGTATAGTGTGATCACTTTATCTAATTTTGATTGGTTAATATCATATATAGATGTGATCACTACCTCTGACTATATATTCATAGTAAAAATCACATAATAAATGGCATGCCCCTTAGGGTTAAGAGTTTTTTATATTATAATCTTATAATATTCTATATTGCCTAGCTATACTAAAGAAGATCTATCTTAATATTAAAAATATTAAAATTTAAATAAAAATTTATAATAAATTATGATGTAGTTAAATAGACTAAAGTTAAATTAGCTAAATTCTTTATTATATAGTATAATACAAAATTTTAATAATCTTAAAATTTGTAATTGAATTTTAATAAGTTTAAAATTATTAAAATTATTAAACCAAATATTTTTAATATAATACTGTATTTATTTTTGTTTTTTCTAATCTATTTATTAATAACTATTGCTCTACTCAGATTTATCTAAAACACTAGATACAGTATTTTATATATAAAAAATAAACCTTTTTATCAATACACTACTGTATATATACTGTAAACAGTATAAAATGCCAAAATATATATTAAATATACTGTACAGTATATTAATATGAAAAAATTGTTATCTGTCATTGTGAATAACTTTTACGTACGTACGTACATAGTTAATGCACTGTATATACTTAGTAAAATTTCGACTTTTATATAGCAACTTATCGTCGAGACAATACGTATAAACTATATATTTAACCAATAAAAAATGATTGCGCGTAAAAAAAAGACCGATAGCATTAAATGATTGGTCATTATTTGATTATCCCTGAATGTATAATACTGTATTAAGCACCCTTGTATAATAAAAAATTGTACGTAAAGTTTTTAAAATTACGCTTTTTTCTTTTTTTGATAAAAGTTTAATATATATAGATTTTATTATCAAAAGTTATATATATAAAATATGTATATATACATAAATATAAATATATATATTTAAACTTTAGATAAGTACGTACGTAAAAACTCTGCAATTTTAAATTTAATATAAAATAAAATTGGATAAAGTTTAGTTAATATTGTAATTATACTACGTAGAAATTGCAATTGAGGTGAAAATCAATACGTATACAATATTCGATAAGGAGATATATAAAACTTCTCCGAGAAGATAAAACCTTCGAAATAACCGGTAGAAAAAAATATCTTAAAAGGTTGATAATAGCGTTTCATAAGGTGTGTCACAACTTGAATATAAGGAGGATTCCGGCATATTTCTGTATTTATCATTCACGCCAATATTAATACATATTATACGTACAGTACGTAGCAATATTATTATGAAGTATATTATGTAATTATTATTATTCACCTTTTTCTTAAAAAATCCTTGTTTCCACTTTCCTTTTTTAAGGAAAGTGTAAATGCGAGAATGTATCCAAATATTGAAATATTATTGTAGATCAAATATTTGAAGAGAAGAAATAAGAAACAGGTGTTTCTTGCGCCATGTGCCTTATAAGGTTGATTATGGTAAGTTATGATTAAAACAGGATTGTTCAGACGTTGATCGTTGGCAAATAGCGAACCACCATCAACACAATCACGAAGCAACACAAACACGAAGTGTTACACTGCATTACCGATTGCAATATTTAGACCATAAACTTGATAAATTAAGTTTACTTAAATCGGTATTTCGGAATTCACCATTTTTTTTTATAAATACTGAAAAAAATTGAAATACATGGCTAAAAAAACATTTACAAAACCTAACGAAAGAAAAACGGTTTAAGAATATATATATATATATATATAAATATTAAAATATGCGCAATAATTCTAATACTTCGATCTCAACCATAACACCACCTTTAACTCATAGTAGAACTCATAGTAGTGATGAAGAAGATACACCATATCACATGAGTTTTGAGAGTTCAGAAAGTTCAGAGAATTCTATAAACATAAAAAAAAACCCCCTGATGTAAAACATCGTTATCATAAAGTTCCAATTCAAGTTGATGAATCTTTATGTTCTAAATTCTATGGTTTTCCCTTGGGTTCTTATTCACCATGTCAAATAAACACTACTACATCTCTTGAACAACAATATCCTTCTGATCAAGAATATTATATTGGTTTAAAGAAACCCTCAAAGCGAAAATTTTCTATCAGAAAGAAAAGTTTATTTGGTTCAAAGAAACCTCCTTCATTAAAGATTGATACTTTTTTGGCCCGTATGGATGATTAATGATTCTGAACATTCTGTAACTTATCTAATTTAAATTAATATAATATCGATCCTTGCCTTTTTCTTTAATAGTACTTTCAAAATATGTTCTTTTTAAGTTTAGTTGATATAAACTTTTCTAATTGTATATTTTATTGTCTATGCTTTCATTTATAATAATAAATATATACTTCATAGAAAAAAAAATCGCTATATGCTTTTTTTGTGTGATGTTTCTATATTTGCGCTATTATACTTGCTATAAATATTAAATCTTAGCCTTATATATTTATATTAAAAAAAATTCAAAAAGTTTCACTAAGCTAAACGTTGATTATCCGATAATGCTTATATTTTTTTGCAATAACCCCGACTATTGTATTATATGTGTACCCTACGTACAGTATCATTGTAACTATTGTACTATTTTTGTGCGCTATTTTTACAATCGAACTGATTTCCGATTTCAATTGTTACTTACGTACGTACTGTACGTATCAAGTATCAATATAGCAATTTTTTTATAAATATAATAAATATTGGTATTATACTAGGAAACGGGAACCGTTGGGGTTCGGAGTCTAGAATACGTATTAAAATAATTTTTTTATTAGGTTGTCTTTAAGATAATCTTTTATGTTATTTTTACGTCTTACGGTTGTCTTTAAGATAATCTTTTATGTTATTTTTACGTCTTACTTGAATTCGAACTCGTCAAACTGGGGTCTAGATTGTCTTTTTAATTTTTAGATATGTCAAACAACTTGCATAATAAAATGTGAAATCAAAAGGCATAGGCAGAAATCGGGTGATTTCAATTTACTAAAAGGCTATACCGATACCCCCTGATTAAAAATTAATCAGATTTGCATGACCTGAAACCCCCTCCCTCTAAAATCAGCTGATTTTGCCCTCCGATTAAAAAATGAGATGACGTAGAAAATGTAACGGTTGATTCTAACAATATTTTAGGTACGTATTATCACTTATTGTCCGGAGCGAAGGAAGCGAAGGGTGCTTTGTTTTTACAGTACATGATAAGCTCCAAGTTTTTGGTTGCAGTCTATGCGTAGAAATTTTTTTATTTATGTATTGGAGTTTTGTCTCTTATTGATATTGTTTGTTGTTTTTCTTTATCCGAAGCTACTTCATTTTTATATATTTATCTGTCAAATATTGCATTAGTATTTTTTATTACAGTATTTTTAATTTCAAACCATATTTTTAGAGTTCCGGAATCTTGATCTAGTTCTATAATTAGATTGCCAAATTAAGTTATAAAAGCATCGGGCTCACTTTCAGTACGTATATAGTACGTATTCAAAATATTTGCAAAATTATGTTTCTCCTGCATAAGGTCTACTGATTCTGAAGGGAGAGTTAGCTAATGTATGTACTTTTCGTTGCAAAAAAGGATTGAAAATTATTTATAAGAAAGTGGGTCTATTTCTATTTAATATACTGCCTTTCTCTTAGCGCCTAAATAAGATACAAATGCGGGTACAACATCCTTCTTAAGTTTCGTACCATATACCCCGTCCCCTCAAGGGTATAGTTCCTTTTATTTCCAAGGTTTTAAGGTTTTGGGTCTTCTTTTCGAGATTTTGGCGTTATAGTCATTGTATGATTCTGATATCATGTTTAAAACTCCAATTCTTGGTTTTAAGGCTTTGATATCGCTGGTTCGATTCCAGCAAGGGTCTATTTTTTAAAACTTAAGCCGGTTGGATTCTTAGTCTTATGACCTTGATTTGATTTAATAACAATTAATTTTTGTCTCATTTATTTATTATTACGTATAAATTATATAACAAATTAATTTAATTAATATAACTATGGCAAACTAAAAATACACCCCAAAATTTGTTTTTATAACTAGAAAAACGGCGACGTTTTATAGGCTGGAGCCTCAATTCTTAGGTCTTACAATTTATATAGAATTAAATTTAAAATAGTATATACATAAATATATTTTTAATATTATATTTTTCTAATAATCTTTGTTGCAAACATGCACTTTGTCCTAATTTTTGTAATCTGTCAAAAGAGAATGCACTATCGAAAAGATCATTAAGGGTACGAACCCTTAATACATCAACGAATGTAAGACCTGTTGCAAATTCCTTATTTCCAATATTTATGACAGCTTGCGGCAATGTCAAGCCTTGTGATTTATGAATTGTAATTGCCCAGGCAAGACATAATAGAAACTGTATACAAGAGCAAATACCAGATTTTCCCTCCCAAGTGTATTCAATAGGTCGTTTGGTACTCTGTTTATTGTAAATTCAATTCAGTATCGTTCTGTAGCCGTGCAATACCAAAGATAAGTTCCTCGTACTATGTGTAAGAGTATGTAAATTGATTTATTAATT